>VZTA01025386.1:0-13623 GCA_013398855.1 Mohoua ochrocephala | reverse complement strand
TTTCACAAGCCTTAATTGCAGTTAAAAATATTTCTATCATTCCTGAGTGAAGAATTTCTGCATCACTAAGATATAAGTTTAGTCATCTTATACCTACACGAACAGAACAGCAGTTCCTGACTATCTAAAGGTAGCAGAAGCCATGTTTTCCTAATCCTGGGGTTGTTTTTTTCCCCCAACAAATGCAGTTGAAATAATAACAAAGCAGCCTCATTCCACCTCTACAGCCCAGCAGCAAATATAAATCCATCAGGGTGACAATAGGATTAAACTGTGGGCACTGCTTGCTTGTTAGTGTTCTCCCTTAAATAACTTCCATGTGAGATGGGAAATTAATGTTGCAATAAGTTGGTTCCTGTTGTGGGCCCAACAATAGAGCCAGCAATCCTCTTACCGTGGAGCATTACTTTCGCCTGTATGTCGGCTGGCTAAACTGTTCAGTCACCTTTTGTCTCCATAGGAGTACAATGTGCTTGTTGATTTGCCAAGTCCCAAATCCTATATTTAATACAATGCCTCGGTGTAATTTGAAAAATAAAAGTATGACTCTCCCTGAATACCATTAAGAAAATGGAAGGGGAGGGAAGAGAAACAGGGGCACAAGCTCACATATAGATATTTTCACATTCACACCCCAGACAAAGACTCAAGCTGTGTCTTCAGGTGGAAAGAGGAATGGACAAAAGAAAATGTATTAATTGGACCACCTCAGGACTAGGTCTTAAGTTATCATGGCTCATCTTCTTCCACTGCTTTTTCCTTGCTGTAATGCAAGGCCATTTATTTGCTGCAGAGCTACATCAGCTCTGAAGGCCACTGGAGAAAGAAGAGAGAGCCAAGCCTGTTCCTTTTCCTAACTAAACAGACATTCCTACACCTAAACCCAGTTGTGTTGGGGGTTTTTTTGTTCCTAGCTGTTGAATCCAAGCCTAGGTACATCCAACATATTAAGTCTGTGACTAAGGACTATCTAGCCTAAGTCTTCACGAGGAAAAGGGCCACACTGACTGAATAGTCTGGAGTCTCTCTCTGCACTCCTGCTTTAGATGCCTTAAGCTGGGCAGAGCATTTCAGAGCCAGAGTCGTTGCCATTTAAAGCTGTTCAAAACAATGTTAGCAGAATGCCTGCCTGGTGAGAAAAATTGTATTTTTCAAAATGCCTAAAAAAGTATTGTTTTCAAGCAAATTTCACGGGAGGAGGAAAACAAATGAAACACAGTGATGGTGACAAACTGTACTGTGGCAAAAGCTTCCACATGGGACATTTCTTTTAAAATTTCAAAATAGCTTAAAAAAACCCCATTGGTTTAGTGCATTAAAAAAATCATATTGTTTTACTGTGAATTAAATGCCGTGAATTTAGTACAGCAAACTATTTGGACTGACCTTCACCTCCCTTACTTTTTTCCCTCCAGGGAATTTTATTTTGAAGCAAGATGTTTATCTGTTTGTTGTCAAGGAGTTTTTTGTATTTTATGAATAAACAAGTAAAAATCATGGGTTTAGATTTTCCCATCATACAGGGAAATCTGTGTGTCTTCTCTCCCCAGGTCTACCACCATCTCACCGCTTTTCAGTAGAAAATTATTCTGTGCCCTCAGTTTGCCTCCCATGGGGCAAAAGTGATGCTCAGAACTGTCCTAGCACACAAAAAGGAGGAGGGAGGGCATTTTCAGCTGTAAAATTGTGGGCATTATTTGTGTTCCAATATACTCCTTGAAAACCCAGTGCCCAGAACTGGGCATGCTATTGCTCACACGGATGAAAAAAAATTCTCCTGAATTTATGGTCGAGATGTAGAAAGAGACAGATAAGAAAAGAGCAGGGCAGGTGGGCAAGGCGGGAGCAAGGGTGCGAGAGAAAAAAGTCACACTTCAGCTGGAAAATGGTGAGCTTTTATTTCTGATTGCATGTCCAGTAGAGTCACACATCCTCCATACTCAGCTGAGGCCATCCCTTCAGTCAGACCTCATGGGACAGGAGGGAATCTTGGGCTGTCTCTGCTCCATGCTAGAGGTAAATAGATGAGTACCACAATAAATTTACTTTAATGAGAGAAACAGATGCATGCAATTTATCATACTGAGGGGATGAGGAATGCAAGCAGCACTGTCGTGGTTTAAACACAATTCAGCCCCACACTGCCACTCATTCACTACCTGGCCATGGTGGGATGGGGAGAGAATCAGACGTGAAGAAACACATGGGTTTTTCATGAAGACAGTTTAACAGGTGAAGGAAAAACCATGCTCACAAGCAAAGCTAAACAAGGAATGCTTCCAGCAGTTGCCATGAGCAGGCAATTGCTGACCAATCCCCAGGAAAGCAGGGGATCTCTCACACACAATGGTGACTTGGGAGGACAAATGCTATCACTCCAAACTCCCCACATACACTTTCTTCTTCTCTCATTTGTGCTGAGAATGATGCCTACAATCATACCCCTGTGACCATCTGGGGTCATCTTGCCTCTGTCCCCTCCCAACTCCCTGTGCGCCTGCTCACTGCTGAGATGAGGTGAGAAGAAGGAAAGTGCTTGATTCTGCACAAGCCCTGCTCAGCAATGATGACAACATCTCTGTATTATCAACACTGTTCCAGCGAAAATCCAAAACACAGCCCCATGGTAGATCCTGTGAAGGAAATTACCTCTACCCCAGGCAAAACCAGCATGGGAATGAATCTCCACCCAAAGGGCAGGAGACAATTCCCAACGAGAATAAACAGAGGGTCTCTGGAGCAGAGGTGCAGTCTCAAAGTGACTTTATAAAAGCTTTCTCCTCACTCCAGTCTTCTCCCCCACTCAGCAGCCTCCTTGAGATCTCATGTATCATTGTTTTGTGCACACCGCTTTCCATGAGATGAGTTTAATAGCATTATAAAAGTCACATTGTGCACAAATTGGGAACTTCAGCGCCTCGGTAACTGCTCTGATGCATACACACTTGCAAAGTTTTCAAAGCAGAAATGTTGAAGGCACTTCAAGGCACAAAAACATCCTTGGGTAAATTACTTCCTATTAGTATGTCACATATATCTTATATATGACTCTGGTTTCATGAAGTGACAGCCGCACTTGACAATAAAACTTTGCACTCTTTTTTATTTATATTTTTCCTGATTTTTTTTATTTCTTCCAAGTATATAATGTCTGATGCTAAACCACTTATCTTCCTGCTACCAGTGAGACCAGCGCTGCCTACTTTGCTTACCAATAAGCTAGAACATTTCCACCCCACACCTCTGCCTGAAATATCAAGCAATTCTGATCACTGCTAGTTAAGTCAGACAAGAGAATGGAGCATGGATAGTTTTAAAAGGTGGGTAGGTTGTAAGTCCTGTGACCCATTTAACATTAAAGGGTAAAAACATGAAAGAAAAGCTGAGTATCTAAAAAAGAGATGTTTCCTTGTCTGGATAAATTCCACCTTAGATCACAGAATATCACCCTTTTTTCAATATCTTGAAGGCATATAGCAAGAACAAAAAGTACCAAGCCTTCCCTTTCACCTAAAAAAAAGGAAAAATGAGGCATAGCTTCTACCCATATGAATCCCCCAAATTGTCTGCAACCCTCCCCCTTTCCAGATAGTGATTCCAGAGTGAGTAATTTGGTTCTCAATTTTTTAATGAAGAATCTGATCTCCTTTTTTTTTGTTGTTGTGTTTTATGCTTCCGCATAATGGGACGCTGAAATTGAAAAATCAGTTTAAGTTCAGGTTTACAATCTATTTCACTTCCTCATTTCCAATTACAATTTTGGAATATTTTGTTGTTTGCATTTAAGGCATCATATGGAGATATTTAACACTTCATATCTAGTAGGTTAAATGACAGTTTTAATGGACTGTTAGGAAAGTTTAGAAATACATAAAAACTAGGAAAAAATAACTCCATTTTTTTCTACTTTTCTGCCCCATACACCATTTATGCATCACTTTGAAACAGAGAAATGACATCTCCTTAACAAGTTCTGATCATTTTGATAGCCCATGTTTAATTTCCTCTGGAGTATATTTCTGAAATTTTATGGCTGAGAGAAAGATGGACTAGATATAGCTAAATTACAGAAAATAGAAGTGTATCAAACCTACATATTAACCCTCAACTAAATTTACAGTGTCCATTTAACTGAGCTATGAACTCTGTGTGTACAACGATGGGAAATTTTTCCTAAATAGTTCTCTTTCCATTTAAATTCCTAAACATGGTCACATCTGGCCAGAGGAAATATGGGAGGGGAAGCTCAGCAATTAATAAGTTATTTGAAAATTTGATTGAAAAATCTTACCTTTCAGACCTTCCAAAAAACAAGCAAATTTGAATCTAGGACTGAACTTTATGATTATGTTCACTTGCAAATGTACTTTTTCTGTAAAACCCTGTAATTTAGTACGCATTAAAAAACTTATACTAACTCATATTAATCCTAAAAAAAAATAAAAACCAGACAAAAAGCAGTCACCACATCAATACCATCACGAAGGGTAACTGCAGGGAGATTTATTTTAGACACACATTTCCCATGTTTATACTGGCTGAAAATATATATTATTTATATATAATGACATTTTTAATATTTTAAAATACAAAAAAAATTAAAGATCATTACTACTCCTTCAAATACAGAATTCAATTTAGAATTAATGAGTTATGATGGTTTTAACGATTAGTTTATTTTATTTTTAATTTTTTTTTCTTTTTTTTTAATTTTAGGAAGCAGACAGCTATTCAATCCCAGATCTTGACCTGCTGGAGTTTTATTTTTTCAACATTATATGACATCATAAATCATACATAAAGCAAATATCTGAAGCATAAATCTCCCATTAGACATACTAGACAATGTAATTTCCTTCATTTAAGCTTCAAAGATTTAATCATGACTCTTTACCTGAATTTTAGTTCTGATTTAGGTAGTGGCTGTCTAAATAAATCTCTCATAAATTGTTGGGAAAATCTTAGTTTGAAGGAGGTAGAAAGGTAGAAAAACAGAGAAAGAAGAAGTGGAACAGTGGAAGAAAAAAAGGAAGGAAGGAAGGAAGGAAGGAAGGAAGGAAGGAAGGAAGGAAGGAAGGAAGGAAGGAAGGAAGGAAGGAATCCCACAGTCAAGGCTGAATCCAGGGGGATTGCAGTGGACTGTAAGGCTAAACCTCATCAGAGAAAGCTTTATTCCCAAAGGGAGTTGCACTGAAAGGGAATAATTGACTACAGAACAGAAAGAACCGATTCATATTCTTTGAAGTCAAATCAAATTCCTCATCCTGAAAACTTCCTTTCACAGATTAAGGGCCAAGTTTTCCTCTGCATTCCGTGAAGCACAATAAATTACCCTGCTATGAGTGAGACGAAAACCTGTCTACAGGCATTTGATTCTTAGATCAAGGAAGCAGAATATCTTTATATGCATTGATTATTCTGTTCACCATTTCACTGTAGGAAATCTCTATATGACAATTCCTAATCTCTATTTTTCAGCATATTTATTCTTATATTCTTAAAAAAGCATTTTTGCTCATTCCAATAACACCTCAAGGAATGTGGCCACCAGCTTTAGTTAGGTCCTGGTCTTTCTTACTCCCTCTTCTGACAAGAAAATTGTAATTTTTTAAATTATTCTTTTATATGAAGGCAGTGTGAGTTGTCTCTAGGACTAGCAGAAGGAATGCAGAAGTGCACTTGACACCCAGAGTGGAAAGCATTATGATTTATACAATGGCTCTTTCTTATTTCAGAAAAACTGAGGACAGTTCCTTCTTTCACATGAAGTCTTTGCACTAATAGACTCAGGGTGTTCATCAGTCCCAGGTTTGCTTTTCCACAATCTATAAAGTGAGGTTCAAGACTCTGAGCTTGATATATGAAACCAAAGTAAGGAAGAGAGGATGTAAGTGTGCTCCTTCTGGGAGCAAAAGGATAGATGGGATGGTGGTGGTAACCTTTCCTTAGGAGAGCATAGATAGGTATATCTAGATGGTAATTATCAAAAAGCAGTTGGTTATATGTTCTTGAAACAAGACAAAGTCTTATCCACTTTTAACCTTGCACAATTCCCTGCACTGACCTCAACTGAGCCTCCAGTGTTATGGGACCTCTGAGCGGAGAGCTCTCCATACAAGCACGTCAGAATCTGGGCCAACACGTCACAAGGAAAGAAAGGGGAGACAGCTGTCTTGAGTAAAGCCAGAACAACATTACCAAGCTCTGGTCTTTGGGAAATTCAGTCCTTTTCCTACTGTTTGTGTGGCCTTTGATGATACGGGTTCACCTTTGCAAAAGACATTTTGCGGCAGACAGTTCAGATCGCTGTCCTTTAAATCCAGACATTACAACCAGCTGGAAGTCTGCAATGACCTCTTCCATGGCAGAGCAGAATAAATCAGTGACAAAGTGCTAGAATCATTGCAAGAACAAAAGAGGTCCCTCCCTCCTGGAGCCTGTATTTTAACCTCTTTAGATGAGATTCTTGTTACCTCACATGATCCTCTGAAAGTTAGACATCAGTCCAAGCTAGCCATTTATGATTCCTTAAGAGTCAACTGAAAGAAACACAAACCTCCAAAAGGGCAGTTCACCTCATCCTAAAATAGCCTTTGGGAATGAGTCAGCAGCACTGCCCTCTGCATTACCCATATCTGTCCTTTGACTATAATGGATGGTGAGGGCAGTCCATACCTGTAAACTTCAGACACTGCATTTATTTATGAGGACTCCCACTTTCTTTATGGTATTCCAGATTTCATTCCTGCAGAATCAAACACAGAAGTCCACATATTCAAGTCTTGCCTCTCGTAAGTACTTGGATAGGTAACATAATCACAGTGTGAGTCGAGGACTGATTTGAATGGAGAAAAGACTTATGTTGGTCACCTTAGTTATTATGGAAAAAATGTACCATAAACATAAAGCAATAATATCAATCTCACTTTTATGTCCACACACACACACACACACACACACGAAAAGAAAAGGAAACAAGGTAAATTTGGTCTCAATTTACGTAGATGGATAATAAGACTTTCAATTATTGTTGCATTATTTGTTAGTATGTGGATGAAAGATTAGGTGACAATATGCAAAATATATTTTCTGCATATTATAATATTTAGTAATGTCATTTGATTTTTTATATGTTTCATTAAATTGTTTTGTGGCTTTATTATCTACCCAGATGCACAGCTCAGAAATACAATTATTCAGATTTAGAAGCAATAAAATTTGGCATGCATTTACTTGTATTCAGAATTCCTGCACGCTAAAGAGAAATTACTGCATTCTCCCCACATAGCTTGGTTCTCATGCCTTCGCTGAACCATTCATTAGAAGGAGCACATTATAGAAAATACACCATTTATGTTAAGAAACCCTCTGATAACAGATGTATTTGTACAAAGCAAATATTTCAATATATCATAGCCTTTTGATCATGACTATAATAGAAGCAAACCTATACACATTTTCTGTAATGCATATCTCTGTTATATGATTATTGGGGGGGGGGAGGGAAATGAGTGTTATAGATTATATGTTGTAAGAAAAGGCACCTGCAGACAGAGGTTGACAGTCCTTTGAAAACATTATTGAACACGATACAAATTGTTCCATTTTATAATGAATGTTTTGAGGTTGCATTAAAAGGCATGTCTCCTAGCTGAAGCACGGGGAGCTTTCCTATGACAAGTCATTCCAGCTTTGTTTTGCCTTCGCTATGTTTCATAAATCAAGCACTCAAATATACGACACAATGTCCTGAAGTCGTCCCCTGTCCCCTGTAGTTGCTACTGAGTCTGTTCCTGATGGATAGCAGGGTAGGGAGTAAGTCAGCGGTCGTGTCCTAGCAGGGGAGGTTTCAGCAGTGGTGGCTGCTGTGCTCTGTGAGGCCGCACGCAGCACCCTGGGGCCCTGCTTGGACCTCAGGTGGTGATCCTGGGCAGAAGCACCCCCATTTAGTGTGCGTTTTTTATAGAAGCATCCCAAATGCACACTGTCTGTAGTGCAGGCCTGCTGGACTGAAATGAGCTGTAACTGCTTATCCATAGACAAGTAAAGACAGTGAGGGGAAGGTGACACTACTCAGTGTTCCTTCCACTCTACCTTCCAACAGGAATTGCAATTCCACCACTGAGTAAGTGCTTTCTTTCACCACTGAGTTGCTTCTCACAACACCTCCACAAGAAGAGTACCCCCTGGCAGAAGAGCATTAATGAACTTCCATTTGCTGCCCAGGAGTAAATGGGAAGATGTTCAGCCACAGGATGTTCTCTCCATTCTGACAGTCCCTGACCAGTAGTTCCATGCTGGATCAGGACGCACTGTCTGGTCTTTGCTCACTCTCAGTGTCAGTGCTGCTCTGAGGCAATAGGCATTTTAGGGGGTCTCCCAAGGCACTGCCATGGGCTACACTGGGCACCCCCAGGTCTTTGGTCCTTCTTCTATGTTATCAGGACTGTACCATAACTGGTGTTACTGCAGATGGATACCTTGAAGTTTCATGTCTCTCATGGGCTCAGCTGTCTCCCATTTCTGCCCACCCATCACACAGGCAAACTTTATCTTGTAAGCCTCTGCAAGAGAAGAGACAAGGACAATCTGGGCAGCTGTGATTTAAGATTTGGATAACTGAGGCACAACATGGCCATCTTCAAGGGGCAGTCCCTAGTGATGTAGGAGATTTACGGAGTATCAGAAACTGTGCCTTTTTTTCTATTATTTCCTTCTAAAAGCAGAGAGGCCTCCAAGCAGCAGTATTGGTCTGAATATCTCTGCTGTGCAAAAGCCACAGATCTCGTCCTCTTCTTTTTTCTGCTGGAATTATTAAAATGTAGAACAGCATTTTATTTTTTAAATTAATAACTTCTGCTTCAACGTCTCTGATTAGAGTATAAGAGCTTTATTACATGAATGAAATCAGTACAATCTTTTTTGCCTAAATTTACACACATAATACAGATAGCTTTAGTTCCCATTTCTGCAGAGGTATAGAATTTTTATTCTTTTATCCTAATGGATAGAATTTCAGGCAATTATGTTGTTTATATTTTAGAGACCAAACTATTTTTTTAATGTTAATTTCGAATAACTCTATTGACTTCAACAGAGTTACACTGGATTTACATTACTATAAATGGTAGTACATGTTGGTCCTTAAATGACTATGGGGAATTTGGATTACCCAATGGATTTGGCAAACCACACTCAATAATCTTGCTAAAAATGTCTTTATTCCTGGGGCCATTTAATATTTATGCACTTGTTTCAAGCTTGTTTCTAAAGAGTACAATGATTTATTATGAACCAACACTTGCACAATAAGCTATAATAAAACAGCTATTTAGGTTTGCTTATGTTTACCACAAAATCAGTTCAAGGCATCTGAGAATTTTCTTTGGTTAAAATAAAGTATGTCCAATATAATGGAGAAATCTGACTTGATATAACTCACAAGCTTGTAGGACGGACAGCAAACTGCCCTGGTTTGACAGATGCCAGTGGATATTCTTTGCCCACCACATTTTTCCCTCTTAGGGCTTCCCTGTTCCTCTTCTCCCTCCAACTACATTATCCTTTGAAATTGGGTATAAGTCTTACCAACACTGAAAAAGCAGCAATCTCTTTCTGTGCTTCTTGGCACATAGCTGAGTTATTTTACTGGAGGGGTAATGTTCTGGGAGTTTCTAAATTGTAAGACAAACAGATGGCTGTCATTTATGTATGGTTTTCAATTTGTACATTATAATCTTTCCATTATTATTTGAAAAAAAAAATCTGAACAGCTTACAGATTCTTCAAACCATGAATCACCTCTCTCAACATCTCTGCAGTTTCCTCGGACAGGTACATTGTCTCAAGGGAGAAGAAGCCTTGCTCTTCACGCATGAGTTGACCCTACACCGAGGTCATTGAACATTCTCCCACTTACACCGGATAACTGAGTGAGGGCTAAATGAGACCCTTGACAGGGTCAGGGTCAGTGAACAGAAAGGTTTAGAAATTCTATTTTATTTTAATTTAATTTACCTTACTTAAAAGACTCAGAATCTAAATTCTATAGACTCAGAAAAATATCACGTTGATGACTAACATTTAAACCAAAGGCAAAAATCTAACAGAACCCAGATTTTCAGTCTCTTTTCCTCCTGCCAAATGGTGATTTTTAGTAACCACAGATGCCTTTGATTTAATTTTTCACTATGTTCTATCCACCCTATTTTGTTGTCCATCAAGAAAGAAACATTAGTCATCACTCTGACAACAAGAGGGGAAAAAAAAGGCTAAAATAGAGGTCTGATATATATCAGCTGCTGTTATTCTTGTTGCAAGTCAAGAGAATACAATTTCCACAAATTTGCTTAGACTCATAAAGTTTCATGCTCAGAGATACAGCTGGGGCTTTCAAAGCCACATCACAGCACAAGCCCTGTCACTGCCACAGGAGGAGAAACATCGCTCGAATCGTCAGCACCTGCATTATGTATACCCACTTCCTTCCCTTTGACGACATCAACAAGATCAAAACGGGTTCAGCTTTCAGAAAGAAGTGCTGTGGCTCAGTCACAGGGGTTTGGGACAGAGAGAAATTGTGGGGAGGAACTCTCCACCTTCAGGCTATGCAGTAAGGTCACCAACCAGCAGTTAAAAGCAATTATTGCATCATCCTCTCTTCCAGGTTTTCTGCTTTCCACGATGTCACACAAGCAAAAGATTTTTCATTTTTCATTTTCAGAAGTGCTTGATATGTAGCAATTTTCACATCCTTGGGGAAAAGAAAAGAACAATAAAACAACCTAGGGCACTGGAATAATTTTGGAAATCCATGAAGAGAGAAAGAGAAGTTCTCAGGATATAGGTGAACTTTGTGGACATTGAAACCATCAGGAAATAGAGCTTCTTGGTAAAGAGGAGCCTCAAAGAAAAGCTGATGTACTCTTACAGCCATGAGACTTCTCAAGTGAGTAAAGAACAAATGAGGAGAAGGAAATATCTCCCATTTACAGGTGTTTCCAAACGAAACAAAAATAAAATGTGTCCTATCACCCTTAAAGAGAAAAATAGGACTGAAAATGGGGGAAAGAAAGGTCAGCATTAACGCAAAATATTTTCTGTTTAGCAAGTTAGAACTTTGGCGTGTGCTTCTACAAATGCCATGCAGCTCTGCACATTCAGGAGGCATCATTTCCACACACAGGTTTAGGTTGGTTTCAACCGCTGACCCAGCTCCCTACAAACAAGCCACAGCATGGACAGCAGAGAGGTCTGCAGAGCTAGTCGTGATGGCTCCATCATGGGACACTGAAACTCCAAAACTGATGGCTTTGGGCAGCCTCAAACAATTGCAAGCATGAAAATGAACACACGATTTAATCTGACGTGTTTAAGTCAATTGCATAAGTCATCACGAGTCGTTCTGCTGCAAAAGAAAGGGAAATTGCACAACGGACCAATACAGGAAACTGGCCACCAGTCTAACTCTCCAAACCAGTGACAGGCAGAGAAGCCACCTGGATGTCAATGTGAGCAAGTCTCAGTAAAGAACCCAGACAGAACACATTCATTTACAAGGCCCCAGCCACAAGTTGCTCTAAGTGTGAAAGGCAGCATGTACTTATTTAATAAGAGGCAACTACTTTCCACTTTGACCATAAACCACAAGTAACCATCTCATGACTTCCTATCGTCATGCTGGAAATACTTGTTTTTGGTTTTGATATGATTTGCAAGATAAAACTAAACTCTGCAGACAGCTAAAACTTCAGTCCCTATCTCTGGAACATCTGCTGGAAGTGTGAAGGAACACAGTGCAGAGGCTTCCTCTGAGCTTATTCTTTGATTCAACACAAACAAATGCCTGAAAAAAAAATCATACTGTACTTGCTAAACAACAACTCTGAAAGACAAACTGCACATCTTGGGAGGTAAAACACAATACCCCAGTCCTGGTGAGACAACATCAGGGTGACCAAGCTGACTGCGCTGCCTGGTGACAAGCATGTAGGATAAAAGTAACTTGTCCAGACCGTTTCCACTTGTCCCACATCATGGCTGCACTCAGACATTGCAACTAATTCTGGGAATCCACTAGGGCCAGTTAAGAATTGAAAAGCCTAAGAAAAAGTTAAAAGATGTATTAAAAAAACCCCAAAAAACCAAACATCTAGACAAATATAAATTGACATTTAAGAAGTTGTCAAGACTTGCTATACATGCCACAAATATAAGTCCAGTCCAAGTCAAAAAAATCCAATGTCACTGACAGGGAGAAAAAAAAGAAAAGGCTCTCTGGAGCAAAGCTGACATAGGTCTGATTATGCTGACAGAGGAAAATAAAGTACTTGTTCTAGAATATTATTCTAACTTCCCTGAGAGCTTACTAGCAGACATTACGGCTAAACAGGTAATCAGATATGCCAAATCTATTTTTGCTAAATATAGTACACCTGCAATCAAAAAGTCTGACAGTGGGCTACAGTTTTGTAATTTACTGATGGGAATTAGATATATTAAGCAGTAAAGAGGCCCCAAGCATCCATCCTGTGGTTTAATGAAGTTGTCTCCTTAGAACCATAGAATCATATAATTGTTTATATTGAAAAAACACCTTTAAGGACATGGAGTCCAATCATTAACCCAGCACAGTCACGTCCACCACAAAACCATGTCCCTAACAGCCACATCTACCTGTCTTTAAAACAGCTACAGGTATGATGACTCAATCACATCCCTGGGCAGCCTATTCCAAATCTTGACCACCCTTTCCATAAAGAATTTTTTCCTAATATCCAATCTAAACCTCCCCTAGCACAAATTGAAGCTGTTTCCTCTCGTCTTATTGCTGTGACTTGGTAGGAGAGAATAAACCCCAGTTCTTTTTAGGTACTTTCAGAGAACAGTAAGTTGTCCTTTTCTCCAGACTAAACAATCCCAGGTCTCTCTGCTGCTCCATATCAGATTTATGCTCCAGATCCTTCCCCAGCCCTTCACTGGAGAATCTCCAGCACCTCAATATCTTTCTTTTTGTGAGGAGCCAAGCCTCTTAAGCAGGACATTCTTCCCTCCAGAAGTCCAAGGTGTCAGTGTTGCTGACCCCATCCTCCTTACTTCTCCAAGAGTCAAAACCTCTATTAATTACTCCATGATTGCTATGACCAGGGCAGCCTCTGACCATTACATCACTGACCAGCTGCGGCTGCCTGACCGACCCAGTGGCCTTCTATGGTGGATGACATCATCAGTGGACAAGGGAAAGGATATAGGTGTCATTCATCCGGACTTCTGTAAAGCCTTTGGTATGGTGGCCCTCAACATCCTTCTCTCCAAACTGAGATGAATTCAACAAGTGAACTGCTAGATGGATATGGACTTGGTTGAATGGTCATCCGATTGCCCCAGATGAGCTCAAAGCTTTGGCCCAGTCCCAGAGATTTGACATCATGGGTNCCTGTGACTGGAGTGCCATGTTGGATGGTCACAGGCTCTCCAGGGGGGACAGGCAGGGCAGGAGAGGTGGAGGGATGATACCGTATATCTGGGCTGGAATGTGTGGAGCTCACAGATGGCCATGGCACAGTTCAGAGCTTCTGGGTAAGAGTCCAGAGACAAACGGATAATGCAGATGCCATCATGGGA
>VZTA01025385.1:0-14897 GCA_013398855.1 Mohoua ochrocephala | reverse complement strand
GGGGGTGTCTGGGAGCAGGCAGTGTGGGCAGGGGGTGTTTGGGGGTGTCTGGGAGCAGGCAGTGTGGGCAGTGGGTGTTTGGGAGCAGGCAGTGTGGGCAGTGTGGTACTTGGAGCTGGATCAGAACCTTCAGTGCCCTTCTGGTGATGGAGACAAATAATGATACAAGCTTTTAGGTGCAGATTTCTCCAAGGGAGGGGATTTCTGGGGGGGTGCGAGCAGGTCTGGGGGCTGAGAGAGGCTTTGAATCTCACTCCACTCCCTCCTATGCCAGCTTGCTCCACTCTCCCCAGTCTGGAACATGGGCAAGGGAGCTGTGTTGCTGGGAAGAGCAAACAGTGGCTTTAAAAGGATCGCGTTACCCCCGGCAACCACCAAAAAAGCTGTCACTGGAGCTCTTTCAGCTCTAGCTCACCGAGGTTTATTTGTCTTCACGTTTTTCCCTCTCTGTTACTAAGAATGACAGTTACATCTCCATTTTCCCACAGTCTATCCCTGCTGGAACAGACCTGAGCTTGTTTCAGGAGGGCAGATGCACAGCCTGGTTTTACCACCCACGTTCCCTGTGGGGCTGCGGTCCAGGCGCAGGAGCCAGGCGAATTCCAGCCCTTCTCCTGCCTCCCTGCTCCCACTGGCTGCTGCAGAGCTGGGCTGGGCACAAGTGTGTCTGCTGGGCTCTGCTTCCCTGCCATGAATAACGACCCCTTGGCCGCACGGTGCTGCTTGTCCTGTGCCATTTATCTGTCACGAGTGAAGTCCTCCTCATTCCCCAGATGCTTTGCGTTGCCTCTTGGTCTAAGGAATTTCCCTACAGCTGCTCCATCCTCTCGCCAGGATCCCCATAACTCTTGCTAGCCCAGCTCCTGTAACCAGGATGTGTGGGAGGGAACAGCCTGTCTAGGTGGTCAAACACGGTGTAAACACGCAGTCTGACAAACCCGTTCCTTGCGATTCCCTGGCGAGTGTCGGGGAAGCTGCTCCACACCAGAAAATGAGCTGGGAGCCCAGAGATGCTCTCAGGCAGGTGGGGACCCCAAAAACGTGCGGAGCAGGCATGGTGAGAGTAGCCAAATTCATCCAGCAGTCCTCATCACCAGGCAAGTCCACGGCTGTGGGGCAGGTCTAGGATCCCACCAGGAACTCAGGATCTCGGATCTGGGTTCCAGCACGTTCACCACATATCTCAGGCAAGGATCAAGGGCCAGTCCTCAGTGAAAACACAGCTCTTTGAGGGAAGATGCAGAGACCCCACCGGGTCTCACGGTCTAACCTGAGGCTTCACAGCTACACAGGATCAGAGCTGGCCTGGAGCACCAGCAGCTGAACTCTAGGAGGAGAGAATGAGGTTACAAAGCTTCTTAGTGCATCTAAGACCCTGACAATGTGTTTTGTGATGTGAGAGGTTTAGACAAAGGAGTGAGGAAGCCTGCTTTGTCCCTTGATTCTCTCTGTTCCCTCTGTTTTTCAGACCAAAATTCAGCACAGTATTTTCCGGGATCTCAGGTCACAGCTCAGTCTGGTCAAGGAAGGGTTGGGGACCTCTCCTGTTTCCAGAGCTGCTCCCAGTAAGGCTCAGAAGGAAGACAAAGATTCCAGTGCCACGGTAAGGGCTAGGGAGGCACAGGGCACCATGGTTGCTCTGTTTCCACGTCACAGGAAGCTGGGACGTGCAGGAGCCAGGGATGGATGCTGTGTTGCCTCAGCCAGCTGAGAGATACTCATTATCCTAAAATCACAGAATCTCCTCAACATGAAGGGATCCACAAGGATCGGGAGTCCAACTCCTGGCCCTGCACAGACACCCCAGCAATCCCACCCTGTGCCTGACAGTGTTGTCCAAACGCTCCTGGAGCTCTGGTAGCCTTGGGGCTGTGACAGTGCCCAACGACCCTCTGGGGGAAGGATCTTTCCCTGATACCCAGCCTAATCCACCCCTGGCACAGCTCCAGCCATTGCCTCAGGTCCTGTCACTGGTCACAGAGAGCAGAGATTGGAGCTGCTCCTTGGGAGGAAGCTGCAGATTTCCCTTATCCTGAAATCTCAGGATGTGCTGCCTGAACAAATGTACCATCTCACACCCTGAACTTGAAAAGAGGCGAGATTTATTGAGTCTGAAACAACAGACATCTTTTCTTTTTCCTAATAGTTACTCAACCCATCCAAAATCCAGTTGTCAGATGGCACTGGAGGATCTGAAAATGTCACAAATCTCAGCCCTGAAGGACAGGTAATTATGTCTCTCCAAAGAGAAGGAGAGACTGTAGAGCATCACGGTGCTGGTGTCTCACACCTTTCACACAAATTCCTCAAGAGTGAGCTGGACAAGGGATGTTTTACGTAGGTGCTGTTCCAGAGCTCTTCCAGTGACGTCCACCCGGGGAGCAGACTGGCATTGGGCTAGAAGGTCTCTGTAAATTGTCAGGCATTTATTTAAATTATCCCTTCATATTTTGGCTTCTTCCTCTGGAATGCACATTCATTCTGCAGGCAGATTGATTATCTGGGCTCTCTCCTTTTCCCCTAGCCTGGTTTCTTGAGCTGGATTTTGCTGCTGTAACTCATGCCGAGGGCGGGTTATAAAACAAGCTGGATCTCTGCAGTTTGGAGCTCTGTGGCTGCGTGCTCAGTATTTCATTGTGCCAGCACTGGCTGCAGACAGCACGACCCAGGGAGCAATGTTTATCTCCACAGTACAGCGAGGCAGGAACCTTCCTGGTGATGGAGATAAAGCTGGACAGGCCCTTGGTCCCAAAGCGGCTGCGGGAGGAGCTCGTCCGACGGTGCGTAAGGATGGGCCGTGGGGCTGACAGCTCCTCTCTGCAGGGTGGAGAGAGGCTTGTACAGCAAAACCCCCTTGGAACACTCCATAAAGAGGGCCTGAGACAAAGCCCACAGGAATCAGGGGGAGGATTTGGCCAGACTGCTTTAGACGTGGCATCTGGTGTGTTGGGAAAACACTTGTTCATCCCAGCTGGCATCTCCCTGCCATTCCTCTCAAAACAAGAGACACCAGAGCAGCACAGCAGTGTCTGTGTTCCTGTCTGGGCTTTGTTTCCCACTAATCCCCATGTGCTTGCCTCTTGCATGTGATGTTCAGTGGCTTGGTCGGTCCTGGCCACCAGCGTGGACTGCCCTGGGTAGTGCTGCTGTTGCTTCACCAGAGCATTCTCTCATTTTTAGCTTTCCAGAAGTTTTCTCACAATGTTTTACCCGTTCCTCAGCTTTTATGTTCGTTTTCATGTCATTCTGCTGCAGAGCTGCTCTTTCATCTCGGCTGCTTTGAGACTTCCAGTTCCTGTCCAGTGGCAGCCCTGCTGTGTTATGGGTTAGAAAGGCATAACACATCTAATTTATGGAATAAAAAAAGAAATAGAAAACACAGCAGATTAATAAGGTATAACAGGTGCAGGTTTATGTCTCTGTCAAACAGAAATATCATCCATTCATTGAAGGGGTGTGTGTTGTCCTCACTGCTGCCTGCTGTCTTCCAGGAGGAACAGGCTGAACCCCTCTTAGAACAGACCTTTTGCTGGCCTATTTTATACATTTCTATTCCTCTGCAGTGTGTGTGGATTCAGTGTGACTCCTCCTTGTTCCGAGGCTTGTGTGCACCTTGGCTCACAAGGTGGGCTGGATCGTGTTCCGAGGCCTGAGGATGCTCTGGTGTCCAGCAAGCAGGAAATGTTGAAAAAAAATTTAAGTGAATTAAGGCCGGTTTGGCACCAGGGATTTTAAGTCCAGAATCCCAGAATGACTCAGTTTGTGAGGGACCACTGAAGGCCACCTAGTCCAACATTCATGTTCAAATGGGGTCCCCCAGAGCATGTTACTCTGTGTCCAGATGGTTTTGGATATATGCAGGGAAGGAGACTCCACAGAGAATCCTGCTCCGGTGCTCAGCCACGCTCACCTTAATAAAATCTTAGTTAAAGAGTGGCCTGGGCTGTTTAGTGAGCAAATGCTACAGAGCTTTCCTCGGGCTGGTTCCTTCCTTACACCTGTTCTGCAGAACCAGGAGCTGCAAGATCCAGATCTGCTGCTCCAGGAGAGCAGTTTGGGTTAACAATAAATGTTAACCCTGTCATGATGAGCCACAACCATCAGCTGCAGGGAGCTGTTCCCTCTTGGTCTGAGACTTCAGTTTTCCTCCCAGGTCCCTGCGAGGTGTCTCAGGGACACGATGGCAGGTTGGAGCCCTCGCACTACACAGGCCAACATCCCTGGCAGTGGATCTGCTGATCTCTCCTCTGCTCTCATTGACAGGGTCAAGGAGATGGTTCCTCCCCACCCTGTGCTGCCCCCCCGGCCGGAAGGAGCCAAGAAGGTACGTGAGAGAGCCTTGCCACCACTCTGCCACCCCATCCTACCACCCCGTCCTGCCCTCATCCCTCTCACACAGCACAGACTTCATTCCCAGCCCACAGCAACATGGGGATGAGGTTTGACGAGGATGAGGGTGCGGGGCCACAAATGTGCTGAAGGGTCTAGAAGGGAACAGGGCCACATGAGGAGTGCTGAGGTCACCTGGAATGTTCAGCCTGGAGAAGAGAGACTGAGGGCAGAGCTCATTGGGGTCTGCAGCTTCCTCACAAGGGACAGCTTCAATCTCTGCTGTCTGTGAGTGTCAGGACCCGAGGGAACGGCTGGAGCTGTGGCAGGGGAGGTTTTAATGGATATTAGGAAAAGAGTGGCTGGGCACTGAACAGGCTGCCCAGGGAATGGGCACGGCCCCGAGGCTGCCAGAGCTCCAGGAGCGTTTGGACAACACTCTGAGGCCCAGGCTGGGATTGCTGGGGTGTCTGTGCAGGGCCAGGAGCTGGACTTGATCCTTGTGGATCCCTTCCAATTCAACATATTCTATGATCCTATGAAACACACAGAAAAGGAAACGTGTGCATGTGTTATCTCCACGGCAGTGTGCCTCGGGAACCCATTCATCACTCGTGCTCCCATCCCATTCAAAGGGAAGAGATGAAGAGATGGAGCAAAGGGAGGGAAGGCAGCCATGGGGAATGGATGTTTGGAAGGAAATGGGATGCTGGGAAAAGAGGACCTTACATTTATTCTGGGCAGTCCCAACAGTGTCTTGTCTCAGACCAGCCCCTGTGCTTCATCAGACTCGGGCAAACCTGAACAGAATCAGCCCTGACCTTTCTCAGGTCACCAAGAATTTTTGAGGATCAAGATCATGGAGATTACAGATTCTGCTGAAGACGGCTGGCCGTGGGTTTCAAGGCTCCCAGTAAATGAGATCTATTTTACTCACAGCCAATTATATTGCTATAGGAGAGAGAGCAGTGACTGGAATACTGGGTTGCGATGGAAAATCCTAGCAGGAAGGATTTTATGTTTACCTGGAGATATTTTCTCAGCCCTCAGGCGTGGACAGGAAAGGATGTGTGACAGACTAATTGAGACTTGAGTCAGGTGGAGTTAATGGGAGGCGTGGGCTGTGCCAAATCAAATACATATCAAGGTTGATTGCATAAGTGGCTCGTGAAATTTATTTATTTCTTTCCTAGGCAGTGGAAGATTATCACAAACGTGTCACCAATGTTGCTGTTGCCATCCTGAGGGAATACCACGAGCTTTTTGGGAAGCAGCTGCCTGACCAGGGAGTGATAGACCACGAAACCCTGGAGGAACAGAAGCGTCAGCTCAACTACGAGCTCAACACCTCTGGGAAATATTTTGCTTTTAAGGAACAGCTAAAGGTGAAGACTCCTTTGTGCTTTTTGCTTCCCTACTTGTTTTGTCCTGACAGTTTCTCAGCGAGGAACTGCTTTCCCATGGTGGTAACTCAGGGTGATGGGGTGCTCCAGAATCCTTTCCTGCCACCTGGAGCTGTTGCAGTGGGCACTGAGGGGACAGGATTCCCCTCTAATGGAGCAGGCACTGAGCTGCTTTGGTCCCACACCAAGAGAACACTTCCTTTCAATGGGAGCTAGTCACATCCATTTGCCCCATGCTCACAACCTGAGAAAGGCAAAGCTGGCTGCTCTCCCATTCCCAGTCTGCCCTGGCAGGGAAAGGAGGTTCCACTCTCTCAGCTGCTCAGCTTCAGCCACACTCTTCCTGGAGACGCCCTCTCTGTCCTGAGGAGATGAGCCATCCACATGCTGTCCCTAAAGGGTGTGTCAGGGAGGTGGGAAAGGAAATCGCCCTTGCTTGCTTGTTTTTACTTTTATCAGTGCTGGGCTGGATTTATTTCTCAGAACAAAGTTGGAGCTTCAGGCAAAATGAATATGTTCTGTCTCTGTCTGATCACAGAGCTGGTGGGGGGCACGGGGGGGGAACCTGCCTTGTTCAATGTCCCTTGTCTCCACAGTATTCTGTGGTGAAGATTGTGAGGGAGAAATACCTGAAGACCACGGCGTTTGAGACCCAGGAGCAGCTGCAGGCATTCCTCAGTGAGCTCTACGTGTACCTCGTGGACCACATGCACATTGCCCTCAACAAGGTAGGGGGAAATCTGGGTGACTCGGGCCATGGCTTCACCATGGATCCAGGGCAGATGAAGGACTTGTGCCTCCAGGACAGAAGCAGGCTCATGCTTTCATCTGCTGGAGCTGTCACATGTGGACCATGAGCCACACTCGAGGCAGGGTCCAGTGCATTTGAATCCCCCTGCTCAAAATCCTGGTGGTGGGATATGTGTGAGATGCCACTGGTAAAGCTGCTGTAGCTGGCACGTGGTGAGGGTGGCTGGCAGAGCATGAGCTGGGCTCACCAGTGAGTGGCCCCACAGAAGTTTGTCATCACCTTGATCTAGAGAGTGCTGTGAATAATCACAGAATCCCAGAGAGGTTTGGGTTGGAAGGGAGCTTAAAGCTCATCCAGTCCCACCCCCTGCCACGGGCAGGGACACCTTCCCCTAGCCCAGGTTGATCCAAGCCCCGTCCAACACTTCCAGGGATCCAGGGGCAGCCACAGCTTCTCTGGGCACCCTGTGCCAAGGCCTCCCCACCCTCACAGGGAAGAATCCCTTTCCAATATCCCATCTGCCCTCTGGCAGTGGGAAGCCATTCCCCCTTGTCCTGTCACTCCATGTCCTTGTAAAAATGGATATCGCCCTGTCCCTCTGTGGCAGAGGTACCTGGGAATGATGGGAATGTGTCCCACCACAGAGCAGCTTGCCTTTCCCAGTGCCCAGCCCCAGCCATACTGGTCTGTACTGTGTGCAGTGCTGGCGTGGGACCTGCTGCCACGCTGGGATCACCCTTCCCCTCCCCAGGGCTAACACTGTCTCCTTCCCCACCAGCTCCTGTCTGGAGAAGATGTTTCTCCTGCTCCTCCATCCTGCGCGACCAAGGGGCAGCTCTGGCTCTTTGCTCGTGAAGCTGAAGCCAACAAGGACTTCAAACTGGCCTCTGTCTTCTACAGGCAGGTAAGGGAGCCCCAGTTCTTTGCTGCCCATCACCTGCGTGGGGCTGGCACAGCCCAGCATCACAGTGGGGCCGCTGCTCACAGCTCAGCCAGCCCCAGCTGCGGTGGAGGGAGGAAGGAGCTGAGCGTCACCAGGATCCTCGGGCTGAATGGGAGGGATTTTCCAGGGAGATGCTGCTCTCTGCAGGATGTGAGACTGTCCCTGGCCAGGTCACCGAGGACTCCAGCCTCGGGGCCAGGGGAAATGGGATGTGCTGGGTCAGTTCTGGCGACACTGGGCCCTAGCAGGCGTCAGCTGGAGCTGGAGACACATGTTAGGTGGAGGAGGCTTAGAGGAAGTGGCCTTCCAGCACGATCCCGTTTAGGGGACAACTGTGCATGTGATAGACAAGGGCTTGGTTCCTGCTAAACGGGGCTGGGGTGGCCAGGGCAGCCACGGGCATCCCAGAACTGTCTCCCCAGTCCATGGCATGTGCTGAGCCTGACTCCAGTGATGATCTCTGTTGCCTAGAGAATAGCTCGGGACCAGGGCAGCATCCGGTCCTGGCTGGACTATGGAGCCTTCTGCCTCCTGCACGAGGATGCCACCAAAGCCCGGGAATGCTTCCAGCAGGCCCTTTTTCTGGACCCCCAGCACATCCAAAGGTGCTGAGTGCTGCTGGTGGGTGGGTGGGGAGGGCGTGGAGTGGATTCTCCACTCTGCTGCTGGGGCTGCAGGGCTGACTGCTCTGCCCCTGCCCCAGCTTGCTGCTCTGTGGGATTGTGGCTGTCAAGCTGCAGCACTACGAAGAGGCAGAGATGTTCTTTGAGGATGCCTGCTGCTTGGACCCATCCAGCATCATAGCCTGGACCCTCTCAGGTACAAAACCAAGCCAGTCTGGTGCTCAAGGTATTCCTGTAGAGCCGAGCATTGTTCCTGCCCCCAGTCCTCCCTGCTCCAAGCTGAGGGCTAAGGGAAGGATTTTGCTTCCTTCAGGTGTCTGCTGATGCTGCTCTGTCCCTCCCACAGGTTTGTTTTATGAGCTGAAGAATAATTACATTCAGGCAGAAAGGAACTTCCGTGAGGCGAAGAAGCTCCTGCGAGCACAGCTGGAGGAGGAGAAGAGAATCCTTGAGGCTGCTGAGGCAGAAGGGAAAAAGCCCAGCACAGAGCCAGGTAACAGGCAAACCCAGGAGGTGCCCTGACACCAGCAAGGAGGGGCTTGGAGCTGTGGGGTGAAAGGTGGAAGGAGAGGAGACTTTTTAAGAGGAGAAGTACAAAGGGTAAAGGTGGAAGATGTGGACCGTGAGCTAGAACAGAATTCCATGGAAGCTGTCACTGTGAGTTCCCGACACCGATCCAAAGGGCAAACCAGCTGCTTGGCATCGACCCCGAGGCCAAGGCTTCCTTTGGAGCCTCTCTGAGCCCAGCCTGAGCTGAGACTGTCTGTCCTGAGTCCCAAACATTTGGCCAGGCTGCAGGAAATGCTGACTGGCTTTATTTTTAACGTTATCACCACTCGTGCAGTGCCTCGGGCAGGCAGGCTCGTGACACATGGGGGTTTTTGTCCCTTCTGATTATGAGGAAAGGGATATTCATAGAATCATAGCATGACTGAGGTTGGAAAGGACCTCCAAGATCATCGAGTCCAACTGTTAACCCAGCACTGCTGTGTTCACCACTGATCCATGTCTCCAAGTGTCACATCCACACGGCTTTTGAACACTTCCAGGGATGGGGACTCCACCACTGCCCTGGGCAGCTGTGCCAGTGCCTGACCACCCTTTCTGTGGATAAATTTTTTCGTATCATCCAACCTAGACCTCCCTGGTGCAACTTGAGGCCGTTTCCTCTCATCCTGCCTCATTTATATCTGTTTCTGGCTTCACATGGTAACCTTGTGCTCAAAACCCCAGCCCCAGGTATTGCCTCCTGCAAAGAAATTTCTTCCCAGCTTTGAAAACCTGGTAGATCTTTTATATTTGCTCTTTTCTCTATTTTTTTTTGAATCATGTTCTAAACTGGGCAGTTTGTGGCTTTCCACCTAATGGTTGTTGGGGGTTTCTCTCCAGAGAAGATTCCAGATGGCTCAGCTGACAAACAGCCAGAGGTGACGGAGGGTGTGACATCCAAGGAGGAGGCTACAGCACTGCAGGAAGCCCCAGAAGGTTTGGGAATGGGGATGTGGAGAGCTGGGAGATGGTCCTGTGAGGATGGTGGGGAGTAATGTGGGAGCAGTGAGCCATGGCCCCCGGGATGCCAAGGCCTCTCGTCTCTCCTGAGCCAGGGAATCTGCAGGCAAAGGAGGTTCACCCCGATTTTCAGAGCAGCACCTCTCAGGATGGACAGCCAGCAGGTGAATGCAGCTCTCTCCCTCACATCACTGCACCCTGCACCTTCCTCTTCTTCCTCCTGAGATGCCAGCTCTGAAAGTGTCCCTGGGGATCCCCTCTGGTTCTGTGGGGTGTGATCTGCCTCCTCCACAGCCCCACTGGGGGTGGAGATGGCAGTGCTGGGTGCCTCAGAGCCCCCTGGTTGGTTTGGGGAGGCAGGAGCCTCACTGCAGTTGTCTCTGATGAGCATCATTCATAAATTCCCACCTTTTTCCCTCTGGGTTTGGGCTGGAAAATTAGTGGGTGAAGAGCATAATTTCTTTTCCAATCTCCTACAAAACTTAAGCCTTTCAGAAAGAAATGCTGAGTTAATCTCTGCTTCAGCCTCCCCTGCCACCTCCTGGGTTTTGCTCCATGTTGCAGGGATTTTTCTGTCCCTGCTGGGATGTCAGGTCCTGCTTTGGCTCCAGAAATAAAACCCCCCCTTTGGGACTGACAGAGACACATTTTCTTGCAGCACCATGTCCTGCTCCGGGACCTCAGCCACCTCCCTGCACAATCTTCATGAAGGCAGTGGAATTCCTGATGAAATTCAATGCTGTGCAGGTCAGTCTGACAGGGAGGGGAGGAGTGGGAAGGGAGGTTGGTTTATTCCCAAAGAGCTCCAGCCAGCCCCTTTCTTGGGCTCAGGGAAGGAGCCATGGCCACTCCAGAGGCCGAGCACAAGAGGGAGCAAAGCCACCACTGCCCAGAGATGCAAAAGTGTGGCCAGGCAGAGTATGGAGCCCACAATGCTGGCTGTGGACACAGCCCGGCACTGCCTGCTGCAGAGGGAACAGCCAGCTCAGAACTGCTGCAGGGTGCTCTTCCCCCTGCATTCAGAGATGGGATTGTGGTGCTTCCAAGATGCCTGAACTCCTCTGATGCAGACACTTGTGTATGTTGGAGTGATTTTTGGATCAGCTGTGGAATGTGCCTGTCCCACCCAGTCAACTCTGGGATCTCTCTGGTTGCCACATTGTGCTGCCTGCCCAAATTTGACATGGCAGAAAGAGTTGCTTAAAGCAAAACACAACTAGATGGAATCATGGAATGGTTTGGTTTGGAAGGGAACTGGAAGTTCATCTCATTTCAACCCCCTGCTATGGGCAGGGACACCTTCCACTAGACCAGGGACACCTTCCACTAGGGCAGGGACACCTTCCACTAGAGCAACATTCAAAAGAGGGGGAAAAAGAAATTCCCTTTGTGTTTTCTGTTCGTGGAAGTCAGACAGGTGTCAGCCAGCCCTCCTGCCCTGTCCTGCCGGGGTGTCCATGGTGTCCCCTAACCAGCACCTGTGCCGTTCCTCCCCAGTTTGTTCACAAGGCACTGGCCCACGAGCTGCTGAGCCTTCAGGGAGGCCCCACCTGTGCCTACTACCTGGCACTGGCCTGGACCTACCTGCTGCAGGAAGACCTCCCCAGATGTGAGGAATGTGTGTACGAGGCCGTTCGGATCGACCCCATGGTAATCCCCGTGCATTCCTGGTGTGTGTGGACCCGGAGCCCCTGCTTCATTTCCACTTTACCATTCCAGTGCTAGTCCAGAGCATTTCAGCAGGGAGGGCAGTCACACCAGGCTGTGGCTGCTGCACTGCTCTCTTTGTTATCCCATCCTCACAGCCTCCTGTCACTCCCTGCACAGGCAGGCAGCATCTCAGAGCCCTCCCCTCTGCAGCATCTGCCTTTCTTTTCTCTTTGAATAGGTATATCCTGATCCTCTCTCCCTGGGTGGGTGAGGCGGGTTCTGTTTCATGAGAAACAAGGTTGCTATTGAGCTCTCTGCAGGGAAGGTGGCTTTGAGGAGGCAGGTTGAAAGGAAGGCAGGGGGAAGGTGACACCTGGGAATGCTGTGTGCAGGCAGGACACTGGGCATGGAGCTGCAGGGGGATCCCGTTGCTGGTGTCCTGCAGGCAGCCCACTGACCTTGACTTTCTGCATAAACTCTGCCCTGATATCACAGAACCATGGAATTGTTTAGGTTGGAAAAGCCCTCTAAGATCATGAAGACCAACCATTCCCCAGCACCACCATGTTCACAATTAAACAATGTCCCCAAGTGCCACATCCACGCGGCTTTTGAATCCCCCCAGGGATGAGGACTCCACCACTGCCCTGGGCAGCTGTGCCAGGGCCTGACCACCCTTCCCATGAAGGAATTTCCCCAATATCCAACCTAAATCTCCCCTGGCACAGCTTGAGGCCGTTCCCTCTCATCCTGTCCCTGTTCCCTGGGAACAGAGCCCGACCCCCCCCCGGCTGCTCCCTCCTGTCAGGGACTTGTGCAGAGCCACAAGGTCCCCCCGAGCCTCCTTTTCTCCAGCCTGAGCCCCTTTCCCAGCTCCCTCAGCCGCTCCTGGGGCTCCAGCCCCTTCCCCAGCTCCGTTCCCTGCCCTGCCCCCGCTCCAGCCCCTCAATGTCCTTCCGCAGTTGAGGGGCCCACACCCGCACACAGCACTGGAGATGTGGCCTCACCAGTGCCCAGCACAGGGCCACGAGCACTGCCCTGCTCCTGCTGGCCACGCCACTGCTGGCACAGGCCAGGGGCCATTGGCCTTCTGGCCCACCTGGGCCGACCTGGCTCAGGTTCAGCCACTGCCAACCAGCACCCCCAGATCCTTCCTTTCCCGCCAGGCAGCTTCCAGCCACTCTATCCCCAGCCTGGAGCACTGCACAAGGAGTTGTTGTGATAATACAATCAAACACTGCTCAGCTCCTCCTTTCTGCTGCTGGCAGGTGTCCCAGCCCCCCTCCCAGGTGTTTCTCCTATCCATGTCTCCCTCTTGGTTTTTGGTGCACAGAATCCAAATGTCTGGGCTCAGAAAGGGCACCTGTGCTACCTGAAGAAGGACTTTGACAAGGCAAAGGATTGCTACGAGCGAGTCATCAGCTTTGTGGAGGATGCTGTGGATATCCACTTTGTCTACCTGCGCCTGGGCTCCATCTACCTGGAGGAAAAAGAGGTGAGGAGCCAGCAGGGCTGTGGAGGGGGAGTTACCACAAAACAAATCAGTCCCCCAGCAGCAGTGGGGACAGCGGGTGTCTGATTCCCATGGAAACGGGGTGTTTTGGCAAATCCCCGTGTGTGGAGCGATGTGATGGTGCTGAGGGAAGGTGTCTGTCTCTCTCCTGGCAGTACGGCCGGGCCAAGCAGATCTACCTGCTCGCCTGTGACAACTCTGCCTCCTGTCTCACCTGGCTGGGCGTGGGCATCGCCTGCTACAGGGTGAGTGCAGCTGCCTTCACGTCCTCTGGGCTTCAGCTGGTGGCACGGGACACAGGGCTGGCTTTTGAAGGTTCCCCTTGTTTAAAGCGACTCTTGGAGCCGGTGCTCCCAAGGGCCATCGTGTCCTGTGTGCTGTGACAGCCCCAGCATGGCACCCAGACGGTGTCACCCCAGCCCCTGCTCTGGAAACAGCCATCCTTCCCCCTCATCCCAGCTCCTGCCAGCACCTCCTTCCCCAGGGTGTCATGGCAAACAATCTGGGCTCTGCTCCGAGTTCCTGCCTGCACATGACCTGCGTGTCACCACCGAGGCCCTGAGAGGGATGTCAGCACGGAGGAATCCCGGTGCTTTCCCTGTCCAAGGGAACCCAGCACCTCTGAAGGGCTGCCAAGGACACCCAGCCACCAGCAGTGTGGTATCTCCCCAAGGGACACCTTGCCAGGTTCCTCCAAGGGAGTTTGGCTGAGGAAGCAGCCAGGGAAGGAATCTGAACTTCTGTTTCCCCCTTGGCCAAATGTTTACCTCCTGGGAGGCTGTGGAATCAGCTCAGGGAGGTGAGTGGTGGCCTGGGCACCAGCTACCCCTGCCTGCCCAGAGCTGCTGCACAGCAGCAATAGGGAGCAGGAACACAGCCGTGTTTCCTCATGGAGCTGGATCACTCAGTTCCTGGAGGTCAAGGGGTTTGTGCTGCTTTCCTTACAGCTGGAGGCTAATTTAGAAATAGTGAGTGTTCCCACGGGGGTCAGCAGTGGGAAGCTCCTGCTCCAGACTGGAGAGCTGGATGCTGGCACTGAGGATAACTCCTTGTCTGTGCCCTAAATCCTTTCCCCCGCATTTCTGTCAGGGCAGCCCTCCTAGAAGCTTCTGTTGCACTGATTTCTTCTGCTGTTAGAGCACTACCTATTCAGTTGGGAAGCCCTTTCTGCCCGCTCTCTGTCCTTTGTCCATGCCTCTCCTTCTCTCCCTCAAGCTGGAAGAGATGGTGGAAGCAGAAGATGCTCTCTCTGAAGCCAATACCCTAAATAACACCAACGCTGAAGTGTGGGGATATCTCGCCCTCATCTGCCTGCAAGTGAGTGCCCAGCCCCTGCCAGCCTGATGGAGTGGGGGTTTGTGGGGGGGTTTATCGGGCTGAGGGGGAGGGAGATTGGCATCTGCTCATAAACCTGAAAAGCTGGTATAGAGCTCAGTGATAAAAAGTTTGGGGGCTGTGCTCGGGGAAAGTGAGTGTTTGGATGGCAAAAGCAGCACCCTGAGGCACTGACTGCCCTGGGGCACGTCCTTCCTGCTGAGCTTCCTACAAATGTCATCTCACTGAGAGCCCATGTCTTTCCTGGGGTGCTGAGGCACCTCCAGTCCTGGGGGCAGTTCTGGGCCCCTCATGACAAGACAGACATTGAGGGGCTGGAGCGTGTCCAGGGCAGGGAACGGAGCTGGGGAAGGGGCTGCAGCCCCAGGAGTGGCTGAGGGAGCTGGGAAAGGGGCTCAGCCTGGAGAAAAGGAGGCTCAGGGGGGACCTTGTGGCTCTGCACAAGTCCCTGACAGGAGGGGGCAGCCGGGGGGGGTCGGGCTCTGCTCCCAGGGAACAGGGACAGGATGAGAGGGAACGGCCTCAAGCTGTGCCAGGGGAGGTTTAGGTTGGATATTGGGGAAAGTCCTTCACTGACAAGGGTGGTCAGGCCCTGGCACAGCTGCCCAGGGCAGTGGTGGAGTCCTCATCCCTGGGGGGATTCAAAAGCCGTGTGGATGTGGCACTTGGGGACACGGGTCAGTGGTGGCCTTGGCAGTGCTGGGGGAATGGTTGGATTTGATGGTCTCAAGGCTCTTTTCCTGCCTAACCCACGCTACGCTTTGCTCCCCGGTGCTGTGCGGCGGCCGCAGGGCGGGCGGCAGCTGGAGGCAGAGCAGTGCTACAAATACACCGTCAAGGT
>VZTA01025384.1:21161-97139 GCA_013398855.1 Mohoua ochrocephala | reverse complement strand
GAATCCTGCAGCTTGCATGAGCTCTGAAAGTGTCCAGCATAGGCACTTCACTGGTCAAGGCTCACCTGCCCCAAGCCTGGAGCCCAGCAGATGGCACGGGGCAACTGCAATGCTGCTTCTTTAAATACTATGTCATGTTTTTCCCCCTGTTATCAACTCCAAGTCCAGGATTGCTCAGGCAAGCACAAAAAAATCCAACTGCTCTGCTGTTCAAAATCTGCAGTATGAAGAGGGATGGCTTTGCAGTGCTCTAGTTTTATGCAAATGATATTTGTGCCCTGTGACACAGTTTGTCTTTGAAGTCATAAGCTAAAAACCTCTCCATACTCACATATCACAAAATAAATCATGACAAATCCCCTGTTATAAAACTCTAGGGTTAAACTGAGGCATAAAGAACAGATGCACATGGAAAATCAACTCAGCATCTCTTTACTCAAAAGGTCAGTGATTAGGAATTTCATTACGGAAACAGGAAAAATTGATTTTGATTTCAACTCCTTTGTCTGTCCTGGGGAATTTGAAGAGTGTTATTTTGGAAATAATATTTCACTTTAATGTAAAAAATCAAGTAAACATGGAAGTGAGAGAGAGGAGCTGTGCATAATCTCCTACAAAAGGGATTCACGGTAGGCTGGCAGAAAAGCTGTTGTTCTCTGCTCCCCGGCTCTAAGAGTGTTTTAATATTTCACATGACACATTGAGCGCAACACAGAAGGTGGAAACCAGACAAGTCCAAACCTCTGTATGCTTAAGATATTATTTTGTTAGGTAAGAAACACAGACTTGACCCCACCCCTAGGGAATCCAGCTCTTCCATACTGCAGGTGACTGGTTTTGCTCCATTGGTAGAGCTAAGGGCAAACCACCAACTGCTGCCCCACGAATTTTGACTGTGTTTTGTCCCTCAGACAAACTATTCAGCACTTTTGAGACAAATTGAGCAATAGTTACCAAACAACTTTGTAAGTCTTTTCCTTAGCTCAAAGGATTGCAGTTTTTCTTTAGTCAAAGTCTTCTTAGAAATGCAAGTCCCTGAGACAAAATAGGAGCCAGAAGGTATTGCTCATGTTGTGAAGACAGTGAGACTACTTGTGTTACATCTTTTTAACTAGGGCAAGGCTGGGATGGGCTTGTCTGCTCAACCCTGCTCCTTTTTATTTCAAACTTCATCTGGAAGATTTACAGCAGCACTGGCAATGCTAAGGGAAGGCTGTTCATCCATTCGCAACTCGAGTTTGGTTGTGATTTACATTTGAAGCAGATATTTTAATCCCACAGTTGCATATCAGGTATACTCAGATTTACCACAGTTATTCTTTCCTCTGGTCAAAAAAAAGTCATTTGGGAAAATCATTCACATAAATCCATTCATTTATAACATTTTTAAAATGAGTTTTGCAAGCTATCTCACAGGACACAGCATTCTAAATCTGGAAATATGCTGTCCTCTAATCACCAAGGCTGAGGGACTGTATCATTGTAGGGGAAAACACATGGCCAACAGAACTGACCCCGCTGACCTCACCCTGTCATTTTGCTCCTCTACACCCTCAGCAGAGCGTGTTCAACATTCCAGCTACAGCACCTGGCGAGGCATCAGGGCTTGGGACCTGCCTCCTGCTTTATTTCTACATATTAGATGCAAAAATTACATCCCAGTTCAATACTGAGCCTTTCCATTTGAATCTGCACAGGACCAGACCCGGAATCGCTCTGCTGTGCTCAAATTGCCTTCCCAGGTGAAGCCACCTCTCACCAGGCAGCCTGACCCCTGACATTGCCAGTGCCACCAGCTGCAGTTACTGGGCTTTGCTCTCACCCAGCGAGAGCCACGAGAAGTATTTGTGGGCACTTCCAATGCAGCTTTCCTCATCCAGGGAAAAGCCCCAGTGATCCCAGAGAGTGCCAAGAAGACCCCAAATGCCACAGGTCTGTCCCACCATGCAGCTGCTTGGCACAGCACACGATCCCCCAGAACATCCTCAGTCATCTTGTGGGCAGGTCCACCCATCTCCATCTCTCCCTTAAGGCTCGGGAAAAGCTCTGGGTAGTCAGAGCTTTTGATCTTTATTTTCCTTGCCAGAGTTTTGCAAACCATTAAGATTCTGGAAATAATATTTCCATGCCTAAATGACAGAGGAGCAGACCCCAAAGCCACGCAGGCTTCAGCAGTGTCGTGATGTGAGAAACATTGAGTTCTGTGACTGGGGTGATGTGAAGTGGTGCTTGGGGAGTGAAGAGGGTGGTGATATCCCACTGAAAACTCCAGGGGACAACTGAAGAAGCACTAAAACATTGCACCTTTTCTTCCATACTTTTTTTTTTTTTTTCAGTTCATTTAACACTTGCTTCTGGTCCAGGTATGATTTGAGTCTCGGGGACAGACCCAAAAATCATGAAATCATTTTGGGGTGGCCCCTTGAGTACCAACCTGTTGCTCAACTCTCCTGCCCATGTGCACCACAGAAGGTGATGGATGGGCTGCAGCCAAAAAAACCCAAAAAGGTGCTGCCAGTTCCCTGCATGCACAAAACATCAGCCTTGATTGCTTGCAGAGGTGTGCTACTCTTCCAAAGATCTCCCTCAAGCAACACCTATGCCAAAAGTGAGGATGCAAATTCAAATGTATTGAAGCAAACCAGAGTTTATTTAGCATTTATTACCCATTTTGTTGTCAGACGTGGCTTCTTCTGTGTTGGTTTTCCTCTGGTAAACACAGACTTTTTTAATTTTATTTTTTTAATAAAATATATAAAACATTGTGCATTGCTATCCATAGGAAAACTGTAGTTTAACAACAACAACAAAAAAAAAAGAATAAGGCACATTCCTGTGCAGCATCTTCAAATATATATATATATATATTTAAAACAAAACAAAAAGAAAACCTTTTTCAACCTCTTTGAGGTTGTTAACTTCTCACCAGTCACTGACACATCTCTTATATTACCATAATTTCACTGTTGGAGATGGGTTGGGCTGTGTTTGACAGGGGCCAGCAGGGAGAACAGACTCAAAAAAAATAATAGGATTTTATCCCTGAGGTGTCAGTAAAAAAAACCTAAATGTTCCCACTGAAAAGGAAGATGAAAAGACAGCCATAAATAACTGAATACACTATGGCAAACATCCAAGCACCGAGATGATTTCACGATGGAATCCCCCTCCCCCCATCCCCCAGTTCTTAACAAGTCCTGTTTGCTGTTGGGTTTTAATTAGGTTAATCTCATGGCTTCCGAAGTCACAAGACAATCGGTCAGGATGCACCTCCCCCTCCCTCCCCAAATCATCTTTCCAGGTTTGTCGTTTTGTTCACAATTCTCCCACAGTCTTCAGCAAAGGGAAACCAAAAAATCCTAAATGGAGACCAAATCCTGGACAGCCTCTCCCCAGCCAAGGGAGGAGCACTCACACCATGGCGTGACAACGCCATATCCCACGTGGGAGGACTGCCATTGTCTCCTCCTTGCCTGCTACTCAGAAATGAAGTTGGCAATCACTTCTGTGAACACAGAAAGTGTCCGTGAAGAGGGGTGATATCAATGTCAGGGAGAGAGAGATGGGGAAAGCGTCATTGCTGTCCATCCACACCGCTCCGGGTGGCACACCTGACAGGAAAAGGGGAGACACCCACGCTGTATTCCTTCCCTCCCTCTCCCCTCTGAGGTGTGGGGCAGCCCCAGGGAGCAGGGCAGGAGTGCTGGAGTCCCCACGGCTCAGTAGTAGCGGTTGAGGCTCCTGGTCCCGGGAATGTCGGGCTGGCCGTTCATCCAGATCTCGCGGATGATGCGCTCCCGCTCCTCCAGCCGCTGCGCTCGCTCCAGCTCCTCCGCCGAGGTGAACACGTTCATGTTCAAAGTTCTCTCGAACCTGCGGTGCCTGCGGGCGGACAGGTCCGACGTGGTGTCCGAGTCGTCGTCGCTGTCGCTGCTGTCGCTGTCGCTCTCCCGCTCCCGAGGAGGTTTTTTGGAGGAGGAGCGCTTGCAGTCCGTCCGGCAGGACACCCTCAGCACCAGGGCCAGCAGGGTCAGCACGAGTCCAATGCACACTCCGGACACAAAGTACAGGGCAGCGCGCTCGGGGTTTTCTGCAAGGAGAAAAGAAATGATGGAGGAGAACCACCCTTCAAAGAACAGAACACGCACGGCCCCTCCGCGCACACACCAGACGCGGTTTCTGGAGGGGCCGAGTTTCCAGCGGCTGCTTTTACTTCCATGCCCTCCTTTGTCTCCTCCCCCCAGGGCACTCAGGAATTTAAACGGTGGATTTGCTGCCGAGGCATTTGCCCACGTGCAGAATGCGGGTTTGCTGCAGTTGTGTCCTGGAGTTGTCTGGAAGGGAAGGGAGCAGCCCACAGAGTTAAGTCTGATTCCCACGGGGCTGACACTGGGGTGCTGCACACCCAGCTGCAGGTCAGTGCATCTTGCTGTCGCATCCACCGCCTTCAAACCAGGCGTAAAGATGATTACAAAACTTTATATGCCCTGTGCTGTGGCCCAGCTGAAATGGGAGGCTTGGCAGCATGGCAAAAATGCATATTATTTATTCACAGACTTCATTTGCTTATCTAAGGCAAGAGCGCTGGCTTCCCGCCCAGACCACCAAAATATATACCTGTGCTCCACAGGCAGAGCTGGAGTCAGTGCACCAACAGGATGAGTCCTGCACAGCCACATTTCTGAGGTGATATAACAAGACTCCAAAGGATCCACAATGCCTTTCAAACTAGGTCATCTTGTTTATTTATCACCTTTTTTTTTTTTTTTTTGGTTTGTGGGACTACTTAGAAGTGTAATTATGATAAATGTTGTTACTGCCATTCCCCTGGGCTGAATCATCTTGGTTTATAGGTACACTAAACGGGTAAATGTGAACTGAGCAGAAGTGTCAAGGCCAGGTCTACTCTGCAGTGTCTGCTGGGTGTCTTGAGCTCAAGGATGGAGTCAGTTCCTCAGACGAGTTTTATTCCCTTGAACTCAGTGATGGATCCGTAACAGCTTCCACCAGCTGAGACCCTGACATTTGGCCCCAGAAGATCTCTGTAGCTAAAAGGCTTCATTTCCCTGCACAGAGCTTTTAGAAGTGCCCTTTCCAGCTGATCTCCTAAAGCAAAGTTTGTAAAAGGTGAACTGGAAACTATTTGGAGATGTTCAAAACTCAACAGGGCAAGACCCTGCTCTAATTTCAAAGCTGGCTCTAAATTTGAAGTTACCCATGTTCTGAGCAGGAGGTTGGACCTGGTGACCCCCAGAGGCCTCTTCCAACCTAAATTATTCTCTGAGTCTGTGGTCAGAGCCCAAACACTGCCTTGTGTTGTTCTAGGCAGCATGTAGTTCAGTGCCTGGGGGTGCTCATGGAGCAGTCACAGAGATGAAATGCCTTCGTGCTCTTCAATTCTCTCCCAAATGAATCTCAAAGGTGGCTGATGAGCCAAAGTGGAAGAAGATGTCAAGATATTCTGAAAATTGGCCAATAGATCATTAGACTGATGCTAGAGTGGTTAGTGTGGATGACATGGGGAAAAATCAGGCTGAAGATAGGACAAAGAAAGATGAGGAAAGTGCAGCAGATAAGTCAAAAAAAAGGAAAGAGGTGGACCAGCCTCCTGCAAACTCGGCTGTAACACAAAGAACAAGCAGGACACTAAACTGAATGTGTCAGTGGCCTTTTGACAGAGGGGTTGGAACTGATGGTCTTTAAGTCTTTAGATGGTCTTTAAGGTTTCTTCCAACCAAACAATTCTATGAAATGCAGCAGTAGTTGGAAGGTCAAGTGACACCAAGCCACAGGCTTTAAACTAAGATGTTTTGATAAAAGCGAGACAGCACAATTCCAAAGGCAAAAGAGAAGATACCAGAGCAGGCAAGGAGAACGTGCCAATGGCCCCTGCAGCAGCTTGGCTGAGTGAAATCCTGGCTCCAGTGAAGGCAATGGCTACTCTGAATTCAAGGGTCAGGACTCAAAACTGCAGCCTGCTTTGTGCAGTAGCAAAGCTGCTGCTGCCCATCCAGTCCTATGTGAACAGTAAAGAAGTGGCTTTAAAAGACCCAGGAAAAGCAGAATCACTACATGGTGACATTCTTACCTCTGGTGTCTTGATGGAGCTACCTAAAAACAGAGGCTAGACAAAATTAAGAGAATAAAAGCGGGTGTATTTATTGAAGGGCCTTCAGGTACACTTTGGGCAGTCAGAGCCCTCAGGGGCTACACTCAAAATGGATGACTGGGTCACAAGTTTTCATACTTTTATAAAAGTTTTGTCCATTTGCATATCAGGGGTTAATCCTCCAATTACAATTTCAGGTAATGAAGTCATTTACTCCAAGTTAGTTGCCCCTCAACCTACTGTTGTTTACTTTTCTCAGGGTCGAAGGCAATAAGGTGTCCTTGAGTTTCAGGCCTAGAGAGGGATTGTTTTGACTGACCGAGATGGGAAAACAGTAGCTAACACTCTCTATGGAGTTTTAGAGTTACACACTAAAGCACTGCAGAATTACAAATATATGAAAAATATAAAAGCTAAAATCCTAGGGCATCACCTCCATGTGCAATTTAACTGAGGACAGTAATCACCCAGCTCCTTTTGCATTAGCCCTGAGAAGGGCTCTGGGGACACCTGGATCACGGGAGTGTGAGAAGAGCGAGTGAGCAGCACTGGGGTGTTTGTACTGGAGGCACTGGGTGCAGTCTGCCTTGGCTCTGCCTGGCTGGCAGGACACCAGGCACACTTCCCTGCGCTGAGCACCACGCTCTGCACACACATGGGCTCGATTTGGTTGCATTAGTTCCACTGCGCGCTCCTTTGGAGCAACTCATAAAAAAACCATAGATGGGAACCTGGACACAGACACATGCGGTTTCTCTGCTCCCGATTTTGCCCGTGTCCTGCTTTTCCTTCCTCCTCCACACTCCTTTTTCCATGCTACTGTATCCAGTTCATGAGCAATTTTACCTTGACTGCTACTTAAGCAACCATTTTTCTTCCCCTGCTTGTGCTCGTCCGTACAGCCCTTCATGCAGCGCAAGGGCTGTAATTGAATCTTTGGGCTCCAGTGGCATTTATGAGCTCCTACAGCTACTCTGTCAATATATGAGACTCGGTCTGGACTTCCTCATGGAGCTGTAACCCTGTGTTCAACTGCAGTCTTGGCATTTATCATACGTACAATCCACTTGCACAGCAGCATCTCTTTTTTTTTCACAGCAGAAAGAGCAACTTAAGCTAAAAACCACGGGCTCTGCTTTTTCTCACTTGGAGTAGCCAAGTCAGCAATAGCCTACATTTGGGAGTTTGATGGTTGATTAGCGATTTTGAGAGCCTACCCCATTGCATGTTCTACTTGTAAAGAACAAAAAGAGGCACCCTCTTCAGCAAATGGGTGCTCAGCACCTTCCAAAAGCTCAAAAGTGGCCCAGATTCATCACACCAACAGTGAAGCTCCTCAAAACACTCATTATACTTGAAAAAAAGTTCTTTAAAAGTATATGGACATCAGTAGCAGGAGTCAGCACAATTTTGGGATGCATTCTTGTGTGTGTGTGTGTATACACTCACTGAAACATAGATTTTGACCACTGAAGCTTTTTCTTCCCATGCTGTGGATGATAGCTCAGAGCTTCCTGCAGGACCCAGTTTCTGTCAATCTCTTTGGCTGGGGTTACCTTTCCCCGTCCTTGTATTTCTCTCTCTGGATTGAAAGCATTGATGAAAATGTCACTGATTCAAGCCTGAATTTAATCCACTCAGACAAAAGATATATGCTCTACACAACCCTTTACACAAAAGCCACCATTTTCTAGGCACTCAAACTGGCCAAGAAAAATTAGAAACACATTTTATTTTATTTTTCCAACCCAACCAGCAGCAATTACGGAGCTTGTTTCCTGAGGACTAACAATCTGCTGGGAGCATCAGCCCAGACTGCCATTAATTCCCCAGGAAATGCCCCAGGCCAAGGTTGTTATTGCTATTATAATAAATTGTTTCAATAAATAAAAAACAATCTAGGCATTAACGCTGCTGGCTTCCTGTAATGGCTTCATGCATTCTGAAACCTCAGTGGGGAGGAAAATTTCAGAGGGCCCCCAGTAAAAGGTTCAGCATTAAGCATGGCCAGACAAACAGTAGGAGCAATATCTTCTAGGGAATTTACAGTCAGCCCCACAGGCTGCCGAAATCCCCTGATAGAACAGAGGAAGCTCTCCAGGAGCCCCTTATTAATAAGGCTCAGGCCAAGCAGTCTGAAATTTGGAATGATCTCCCCTGGGTTGTATTTCGGAAGCCCCTTGTTAATAACTTGGCAGCAAAGCTTTGCTTGTGGAAGAAGAATAAAACAGGGACTTCTGGAGGTTTCCCTCCAACTGCTTCATCCTGAATGCAGTGACAAAACTGGGAAAAGTCTCCTGTCCAAAAGGAGGCACTGGAAGAGCTCTGATATATTTTGAATGTTTAATATTTATATAGGGACGTTTCTGGTCTTGCTGATGGACTGTGACTGCAAAGACAGTTCCAGCTGTCACTGAGACTGATGAAGTCTTTCCAAACACTCAGGCAGGTTTTGGAACAGGTCCACGACAAATAACAGGTCTGAGGTTTGTAGGCAGAGATTGCAATCTAATTAAAAACCTAATTCTATAAAGAAAATCAGCTTTCAAATAAAGGGTGTCTCTGAGTCTTTTGCAAGACTGAACTCTAAATAATATTTATCTGTTTGATCAGCTACTAATTTCATTCCTCATTGACATTATTCACACTTTTTCCCTGTTTCTGAAGAAATAGGTTCTGGAAGCTGGCATGAGACTGACACCTAACTGGCTTTGATAGCTAACCATGATAGCTGCAAACCAAGACTCTTGCTTCCTGCTCTGCTGTGATTTTTACTATTCAGTTGTCCATAGGAAGATTCCCAGGTCTTATATGGGAATATCAGCCAAAAAGGCAGTGGAAATGAGCACAGAGGCTTTTGCTAATACTTGCACTTCTCTGTGCGCTGCGAGACTCTGCATGTGTGAGCGACTGAGTCTGCAGACTCTTCACCTGCAGCTGCCCACCCAAAACTGCCATTTTGTGCAGAAAATGTGAACACCATTGAGCACAGAAGGCATTCCACTATTTGTGGATGCTCTCCTCTGGCTAAAAAAACCCACAGCAGGAGAGAGGAAAGGCAGCAGAGAGGATCATCCTTTCAAGCCTGCACTTTCCCCATGAAATAGCAAAAACCCACAGCTTCATTTTCCTGCAGTGGGTCTGAGGGTATCCACTGCCCTCTGCCCCAAGAGAAAAAGTATTTTTTTATATTGCCACTGCCTATTTACAATTTTCTTTTGAAAACTCCTATTCTGAGACAGCTGACCAGCACAGGGAAGCCCTGAACGCAGCACTTTCAGTCTGCAGCTTGTACCTGAGGGACGTTTTCAGTGTCATGGAACAGAGCAGTTCTTGCACTACTGTTTCTCTCTGGCACCAGGGCTGTGGTCAGGAGCACTGGGAAGATGTGACACAGAATCAGCCTCCCCTGGCTGCTCAATACCCTGCCTCTCCTGAGCCACTATAATGGATCCTCTATGGACATCAGCTCTGGCTTGAGCTGCCTTCAGGGCCCCAAACTCAGGCAGGCACAAAAAAATTCCAACTGCTCTGCTGTTCAAAATCTGCAATATGAAGAGGGATGGCTTTGCAGTGCTCTAGTTTTATGCAAATGATATTTGTGCCCTGTGACACAGTCTGTCTTTGAAGTCATAAGCTAAAAACCTCTCCATATTCACATATCACAAAATAAATCATGACAAATCCATCATTTCCACTAAAAGCAGAGGCTAAGTTACATGCAGCAGATAAAGATGGTTTAGGACATTTGCTGTTTCAATCCATGGGTTCAGTCATCAATTATTTTTATAAGAAATAACAAACTGGACATACACATCACGGAGACTAAAGCCCATCTAACATCCATGGTGAGGAACATGGGAACCAGAAGTCCTTTAAGGTCCCTTCCAACCCAAAACATTCTATGATTCCATGATACACTGGAAAACATAAGCAACCAAGTCCTGAACTCAGCACTGGAAACCAAAGTCATGAGGTCTGAGTTTATCTGTTTGACATCCAGTGGATGTGAACACAGCACAAGGAGACCACATCAAGAGAGGGCAGACAAATCCCACAGCAACGGGACAGTTAAAGTTGTTTGTGCTACAGTAAAATCTGGAGGCTCCTGCCAAGGCTGACACCTTGTGACGGGGATGAATCGAGACCTTGTGCCCTAAAACCAAGGTAGAGTCAAAGAGCTCTGCTGTGGTCAATGGAAGCAAAGTCCATGGGGCAATGTCAGCAGCCCTAAATCACAGTCCCAACTATCCTGGATCATTAATCCTGCAATTTTCCCTGCCCATTACTGTTCAGATGGGGAACACAATATTAACAGCATTTTGTTTTATAGTAGGGATGGGAAAGTAGGTGTTTTCATGTAAAAAAATGGTAGCTATAGGTGAGGGTGGAGAAGCAGGATGGATAGATACAAGACTCCTTTAAAGCTTGTTTTTCTAACTTTTCCTTGGAGAAACCCATGCAAGAAAACAAATCTATCCTACTCATCTATCTTCTGTGAAGAACACTACTAATTCCATTTAATCTGCCTGACTCTCAGGGGTGTCATGAAAAGATTGGATCCTGATGCTACCACTGGATGTGTAGAAGAGCAGAAATTTGTATAACCATTCATAGTCCTTTTAAAAGGACCCTTCACTAAATAATATGCAGAAACACTCTCACGAATCTACTCAGCGGTTCCAAAGTGCAAAGCCCAAGTTAGCTGCTTCAAATCCAAACACTTGGATCAGCAGCATGGTGGCATCTCAACAAGAGCAAGAGCGTGGCACCAAGAATGCACCAACGTTTAATGCATTAGCAAGACTGAATTAGCACACAGACATGAAAAAGTAGTTCACAAATACTGAAGTTTTAGTTATTATAGCCTTGAACACTCGCAGGGATGGGGCAGCCACAACCTCTCTGGGCCACCTGTGCCAGTGTCCCACCATCCTCACAGTAAAGAATTTCTTCCTAATGTCTAATCTAAACCCACTCTCTTTCGGTTTAAAGGCATCCCCTTGGTTTTGTCACCTTTTTTTCACCTTTTAAAGTGAATTTTTTAGAAGACTTCTCCCCTGTTACTTGAAAGATACACGTGGGTGAAAGATAAACTGTGATCCAAGGAAATCTTACTCTAAACTAGATTTAAATATACAATTAAGTAGACTCTCAAGTTACTTCATCTTCACACTTCTACTGAAGATAAGCCAAATTCTCTTAAGCAGTGTACAGATTTGAGTGCTGCTTATTTTCCAAATTACAGGACAACAAACTTGCCTCCCTAATGAGCCAGGCTTTGATCTCCAGGAAAATGAAGCATTAGGAATAACACCACGTGTAAGATTACATTGTATTTAACTCCAGATGGGAGCAAACCCAGTGGAAAGCAGTGCACAATAAACTCTGTTACACACTGCTAGAGCTGCCCCGATCAGGCCTTTCAAGGGAGAATTTGCTGAGAGACGAACGAAATACGCAAACAGTTCAGAGAGGGAGATTTAGCCCCAGGTGACTGCGAAAGGAGGGTCTACGAAAAGCTTGCAGGAGCCCAGGGAGGTGTGAGCCACCAGACGTACCTGTGATGAAGGCATAGGCTGCCAGGATGTTGCTGAGCAGGGCCATCTCTGTGCTGACGCCCACGGGCTCCATGCTGCTGCTGCTGCTGAGCGCCGGTGGTTGTGTCTCATCCACAGGGAGCAGGAGGGGGGTGTTGTCTACAGGGTAGAAAGTGGCTGACCTCTCTTTCTTCTTCTCTGCTTTGACACAGAAAGGGAATGAGGGATGAGGAATGTAGAACGTGACCCAGCCCTACCCTGCCTTATCCCCACCAGGTCAGCATCTGTGTTCAGAAATCTGGAGCTGCTCGACAGGGAACCACCCAAATTTGCCCCTTTTTGGGGGGTAACTAAACCTTCTCAAGCAGCTTCAGCTGACCACATACCCCATCGGCATCCAGGCATCATCATCTCTCCCCCATCTCCTGCTCTTTCATGTCACCACTTAGACACGCCCACCTATGCTACAGCAAATATATAACCAGGTTTCTTTTCTCTTATGTAAATCAAAGGAGCCTTTATCAACAGTGGGTTCAGCTAGGCTTGTAAGCAGGACTGGAAATCACAGGCAGAGCCTGCAACCCTCTGCTGGTGTTGTGCTGTAGTGATCCATCCACACCTGGCAAACAGACGTGCTTTCTCCCCAGCCTTCGTGGGGAAGGGCAGACCTGAGTTTATGACTTCCTTCAGAAGCCTGCTCGTATTGTGTTTCGCCCAGACACCATTTCCCCTCTGGAGAGGTGAGTGAACATGGGTTAATGATTTGATTTTATTTGTTGAAGACTGGAGCTGAGGAGGCAGTTCATTCCAGGAGGCTCAAAGAGACCCTTTCAGACCTTATCAGCTCGCTGTTGAGGGCTCCCCACACCTTGATCTGCAGGCAGACACCCCCACTGCTCACAAAATAGTAATTGTTTTCAACACAGGAAAAAGTCAGTGCACAGGATCCAGCTCCATCATCCATGTGAGTTTTTAACTGTAGATTTTTAGGCTCCCTTTCCTGGGTGTCTAGTTCTGGCCAAAAGCAAGCATCACTCTGTAAAATCACAGACTTGCACCTAGCTTCCACTTATCTGCAGGTATTAAATTCAGGACCCTGCCAGCTTCATCTCCAACGATGCCATCAGTGCCATGCAAGCAAAGGCATTCTGTCAGGAGCCGTGATGTGAGATGGACTTTGTTCCTTGGCTGCCTGATCCACCTCCTTTCCCTGCAAACCCAGCAGCGTGAGGCATCGCGTTCAGCTTCCCGCTGTGGGCGCCAGGCAGCAGCTCAGCCCACGAGAGCAGGAACAGAAAGTGAGGGGTGTCAAAGAGAACAGGTAATACTGGATGGAGAGGGACTGAGGGCAGGAATCTGCATGCAGTGATGCCAACTCCTAATCTGCCTCGAGGAGAACCAGTGGGGATGGATGTCCAGGTGTCACTGTGAGGGATCAGCCCCAAGGAATGTGGGCACAGCTGTACCTCTGCCACTGAAGAGCTGCATGGCCTTGGGAAAGCCACATGTTCAAGGCTACCACGGTGTTAATGACTGGCCTTCAAGCAAAGTGTTTAAACATGAGTGCTTGGGTGTCATATCCCAAAGGGTAAAATATCCCAAGAGCCTCTTTCTTCAGGAGAATAGAGATCACTGCAGATCCCTTGTGCAAATGGGACACAGAAGGTCCAAGGGCACATTCAGCAGGAAATCAATAGCAACCTTTCAAAGATTTTTTTAATTCAGAATTTTTAAAAATTCAGATAACATGCCCTCTAATCTCTCCTTTATTCTCCCTGTCTGGTAAATCTGCCTGTACAAGTGTTTGAATTTTTCCCTACCACTGCTCCAAAGAAATCTGCAGAAGGAAGGTAAATATTTCATTTCTAAAAACTCAACCTAAAACTTGGATATTTCAGAGCATCTCAAGTACCACCATGCATCTAAACTAAGGCAGGAGAATCCTGCTATCAGTGGACAGATAGCAGAGAGTCATTCAGCACTCCCCACAGCAGACACTTAAAGCTTGATGTATTTGCTCATACACAGACATCTAAGACACCCCAGGGTCAGGAGGACATGAAGGGATGTAGGGGAAATGCTCACCCTTCCAGAAGCCAGGTGAACACCCCAGGTCATCACAAATGACACACTTCTATGAGGGTAACTGAATCCTGCCTGAGATGTCTCCTGACTGAGGTCTGGCTTTGAACTAGTTAATGTAGAATCCCTTCACAATCGAGGGAAATGAAGGGCACCACCAGGATGTAATCTCATACATATTTCATGTGTCAGATGGACACCACCTCTGTTGGGCATGGAGCAGCCCTTGTACAACAACAGTGTCTTTAGGAGACAGAGTAAGGGATAACTCCTCTCGAGATGGGAGATGTAAGAAGAATCCCTTTTTTTTTTTTCCACTTCTAACTTGTCCAAAGAACAGATGCAATCAAACACATTTTTAAATGAACACTCATCTGCATACACTAAACTCCAGCAAAGAGCACCACAAAACCACAGAACTGGTTTTATCATTGGCAGGATTGTGCAAGCACAGGCACGGAAGACAGAAAATGACTGGACTTATGCAGGAGGGAAAAAACAAACAAACACAATTCCACAGGGGCCATGCGTTGCTACACTGTGTGGTTCCCTGGTCTGCCATTCATTTCAGGATCGTACCAAAAGATACTCCCTTTCCTCCTTGCTAGCTTTGAAGACTTGTCAATGCCTAATCAGCTCACTACTACTGGTTTTCTCCTCACCACCCTTTCCTAGCTGTTCCCAGTCCCTTGAATGCTTTCTCTGTGAGTTTACACCAAAACTGAACAAAATTCTTTCAGCCAGCAGTAAATTTGCCCAACACCACGGTATGAGCACAGGAGAGGTTATTCATGATACCAGGCTGACGTTAGCAAATAGTTTTAATAAAAGAAATAAAACAGGAAGGGAGATTACAGAAATGTCCAAGTATTTTCTTTTGTTATTTTTGAAACATTCGCCTGGCTTTTAATTTCAAAATGACATCTTTGTTTGAAAAGTGGTGCATATTTTGAACGTGAATGAATAAACTATGTGAAAACTAAACAAAAGGTGTCATTTGTAGAAGTGAAATGTTTAGATGATTGGAAATGAGTTCAGGATATTTTTCCTTGCTTAAAAGAATCTCCAGGATCACAATATTTATTTGGAGCTAACTCAAAACGCTTTTCCTTGACAGTTTTTCAGTAAGGCCTCCAAACTGACAAATATGTTATTGCCAGTTCTTATTTATTTGCAAATTGACTATCCAAGCTGTGTTAACTTTGCCAGGAGTGTAGACAGAGACGAGCTCTGCCCATACCCACCCTCGAGCTGAACAGACTGGGAATTTCAGTAGTGTCATAAACCATCTCCTGCATGTTGGGAAACAACACAAAACCACCAAGGAACCCAACACGTGCTCACGTGTGCTTTTCCTTTATTCATACACCACCCCTGCCTCCTACTCACCTATCCCTAGAGATGGCTAAGATCTGGCTTCATTCATATCTCTTCACTTTGCATTTTATGAAAATAGCATCGTATTTCAAAGCTCAGTTGAAAACTTCTCTGTCCCCTGTGAGGCAGATCTACTGTCTCTGCCCTGGGTTTTTTTTTTCCTTTGCCGCTGTATTAGACAGGTCTGAAAAGTATTTCTGTGATGAGTTTGGACATGCATGGCCATGGCTGCTATTCCAAGAAACCCAGTGTTTCTTGAACACTTTCACAGTTCACTTTAGCACGTCGCTGGTCACGTCTTAAAGCTGTCACAGCCCCTTCTGACTGTGACACGGATGGGATTTAGGAGCAGCACAGAAATCCAGAAAAGGGGAGAAGGAAAGGAACAGTTACCACAACACCATCAGGTTTGGGTCGACATCACGACAGTTACAGCTACCTGGGAGAGCTCGCTCTATGTTGGAAGGAGAGACATCCGAAAGGAACACGCCGTCCCCTATAACATTGGGGTCAAACACTCTTGGCTGCAGCGGAAAATGTGGCTTCTGATATCCTTGGAAATTGGTTGGTCTTGGCTGAGTTTCATGCAGAAGTTTCTTGGGAACTGAAAGACAGGAGCAAGAAGAGCACAGTTGTTAGAGTGAGTTATTTCAGCTGGTCAGAATGAGGATTGTCACATCATGCTACGGGCTCACTTAATTATCCCATGTGCAGCCCAAAGACACTCATTTTCCACTACGATGAACGCTCTCCAAATGCCAGCACAGAGACATTCAACGAGAGAATGCTGGAAACTATAAAGTGATTAAGATACTGTTTATTTACAATTAAGCCTTGAGACTAGTCTAAGGATCAGATTCAAACGTTCTGTTTAGACGCTCATCCTAGAAACTGAAATAGAGCCTAGTAAGCCAGGCTTTGGCCTCAGTTCTAGGCTTCAGAGCACTCTAATAGACCTCTCTGTTCCTACCACGACAGCAGGCAGGACAGGATGCCCTACAGCAATGGGGGCTGTAGCTATGCCTGAAATCCTGCCTCTCTCCAACCATCAAGTTGCTGGCTCAAACTGAACATCAGAAGTTTCTGTCCACTCTAGATTCACAAAACCAGACTCTAGAGGATGCTGTTCACGTGAAATCATAAAGCTTAAATCATCCACCACAAAAATAAAAAATCCCTGCTGTAAGAAACCCTCCCCACCATGCGAGATCCAAAATACAAGGCTTCCCACTGGGTTTTAGGCTACTGAGATGGGAAAGGCCAATTCTCCATTCCCACCATCCTGAGGAGCATGAAGACTCAGCGAATCCCTACTGCTCTCTGTGTTTTGTCAGCCACAGCATGAGCAATACGCAGGTGACATGATGGGTTAATACGGGTTTCTTGGACATCTTTGGTCTCTTCTTTGGACCAAAGCATGCCCTAATAACTGGAGTGTTTTCTCCTCCTTGATGTTCCAAGGCCAGTTCTTCAGCTGTACAACCAGGTAAAGAAATCAAAGCCGGTGTAGCTATCTCAGTGTACACCCACTGAAGGTGAATCCACACAGTAAGTGCACTAATTTCCCCCGTGAGGACAAAGAATGGAGTCATCGATGGAGCTGAACCAGGTCTCTGCCTCAGCCACAGCCAACGCCTGAGGCTATTTCAGAGCAAAGTGCTTCTCCATACAAAGAGAAGAAACATATATACAGGTCATTTTCTTTAGAAACTAGAGGAATCGAGTGATGAAAGACAAAAATAAATTAAAACTTCCAAAGGAGAAAGATTTATTTTCCCTGTCAGTGACTTTATACTAATGCACAGCAGATAACCAAGACTTCAGTGTGCTGAAGACACGGACTGTTGAGCACTAGGCACAAGTTCAGTAGACCCGCATGAGCTTCAAGAGAAGATTTCTGGGATGCCCATTTCCCCTTTCTCCAAGTCTTAACACCACTTTCCTCTCTCAGTCCAAGCAGGCTGCCATCTCCCAGTGCCTCAGTTTCCCCAGGGCCCCATTTGGGATCGTGCTATCTCTCATCTCCACCCTTCGCAGGGGCGTGAAGAAGCGCAATTAAAAATGCAAAGCACTTTGAGATGCTTGGCAGAAGTTTGAAGGAGGACTTGGAAAGAGGGCCGCTCTGGATCAGAAAGGAAATTCCTGCCTGCCCCCTGCAGCTAATCAGCTGCCAGACTGGAACAGGAGATTTAATCACATCCATTAAATTTGCCTGCATCACCCACCACATTACTGGTGGGTGAAGTGATCCAACCACCTTGTTTACATTATGTTCAACTTACTGTCTTTGCTGAGGCAAAGTAAATTGTAACTAGATTTACAGACTGACCTCCTGTATTAGGCTGCCAGGACACCAGCACTGAAGTTCTTGCATTATTAGTAGAGTCATGCTAGGTCAGGAAACAGACAGAAAACCCCACAGCTTCTGAATATCAAAGAGCTGGCACGGCGGTTTCTAGTGAAACCTGAATTGGCAACGGTTGGAAGGCAGCAAAAAAACACATCCCCTGGTAGGAACCAGACAGGAATGAGGGGGATACCTGTGCCAGGGAAATATCAGAAGGTCTGGAGAGGAGGAGGGTAGAACAGAGATTATCCTGCAAACCACAGCCAGGGAGAACTACAGTTCTGGGTGCCTTATTTGAGGCACCCAAAGGGACGCAGAGGGCATAGGGCTCATCACCCTCCAAAAATAAAGAGTCTTACTGCTGTATCTCAGACTGAGGACCTGATAGGCATTTAAAAGACACAAGACAGTTTTCCCTTACACACTTTTCACCCAAACTGCATCCCAGTAACCTGTCGATAGGCATCCAATGAAGAAAATGAAGCAAAAGGCTTTCATGTTTCAGACTTACACTTCTTCACAAACATCTCCTTTGCCTCTCAGCCTTCGTGACCATCTCCAGGGCACAAGACAGGCTGGGTGGATCTGTATCTTTCTTCGAAAAAGTGACACTACTAGACACTTAAATGTTTGAGTCAAGTAGGAGAAAGAAACACCATCTTTTCCTAAGCACATCCAGAGAACCGAGATACGGCTTTTCCATCTTGGCATCTGTGCCACCACCACTTGAATGCTACCTACAGGACCAGGGGAGGAATCAGGTAAAGCAAAACATTGCTAAATCAGACAGCAACTGGTCAACCCCATCCCAAGGATGAGTAGAGATGGAGAAGTATTCAAGGACAAGCAGTGATAAAGAGTATTTACTGTCACAGCACCTTATGGAGTAGGGCTGTGCTGTTATCTCTTTGGGATGGCCGAGGAAGTAAGAACACTGTCAAGTAATCATTTGGTGCCTTAAAACACAGGTGGCTGTGAGGACAGACTCCCAAAGGCAGGCATGTGCTTGACATCTGTGGTTAGCACACACTTTGGTACTTTCAAAAATCCCAAGAGGTGCTTCTCTTCGCTTCAGTAAACGAGATCCCTTTAAAACTCTGGAAGCAACTTAGTACAGCACAAGATGTCTACAGCACATAACCTTGGACTTTTCCATTTCAAGGGATCATTTTTCTCTGTGGACTCCATAAACGTCTTGAGGACATTTTGCCAGGAAAGGCCCATCTTTGCAAAGAGTACGCAGAGAGATGGCATGCTGCAAGCCTGCTCTTTTTCTAGTTTATACAATGCTCAGCTGATACACAGCTTTCTTTTGATTTAGAAAGACTGTGAAATGGAAACCCTTTCTCCAGTGTAAAATACCTCACAATTTCCAGTTAGCTCCTGTGTGGCAGCCAACTCCACAAGAAAGATTAAACATCTGGTTCCTTTGAAATGCCCTCCTTAAATTCTCCAGAGAGGAGTGCATCTGACACAAAGCATGGCATGAGTTGAAGCAAAGTGTCAAGGAAAGTTATTTATTATTAAAACCACCAGAAAAAAAGTACCAAGGATTTTAGTCTTATCTCAGTATTAAGCACAGAAATCCTGGCAGGGAAGGATTGGCACTTGTCCTGCTCCATTCAATCGAGCAGAGAAGTTAAAGCAACTCAGTCAGCAGAACAAGTGATGGATGTGGGCAAGAGGGGAAGGATCAGCTTCAATCAAAGTGCTAACACACCTCATTGTCAGGAGCCCTGCACCTAAAAATGCACAAGAGAAATGAGCTGGGATCATCTGGAAGAGAGGAGAGTTGCTCTGGGGACCTCTAGGGACTTTCAGCCTCGCAGGGGGCAGCGGTCAGCATTGAGATGTGGGTATTTATCCAAATGATAAAATTCTACAGCAACTTGGGCTGTGCATCTGAGAAGCACAGGCAGAGATGTAACATTTCAGATGGCAAGCCCTGCTCAGCCACCCACCCTGGGGTTCAGCTTGGGCGTCACCACACGGATTCCATGTCAGCCAGGACTTGACGTGGAGACGGCATCACCATCGCTGTGACACTCCATGAAGGCACCTGCAGAAGTTGGTTCTAGGTTATAAATCTGCAAGGGAGCTTTTGGATCAGCAGGTTCATTCCTCTGCCATTACCGGCTTTCAAGTCTTTATATAATCCCTCTGTGTCTGCTTTAAAAGCAATCCCAGCTCCCACTGCTCATCTGTCCAAATCAACATCGTGCTAGCAATAATTTATACCAGTTCCCAACCCAAGACCTGCATTACCCATTTCCAATGAATTAATGGCACCAATCTCACAACAAAACCTCCCCTGCACTGCCTGGCAGCCTCCCCCCCCTGCAGAAACAGGGATGAAGGAAAATCAAAGCCAGAGTGTGCTCTCATGGGCAGAGCAGATCCATCAGAGTCGGTAGGAGCAGCCAGCAGGACAGTGTGAAAAGGCACATGCTGGTGCTGCTGACAGTATCCTTATTTGTACTTGGTGGAGACGCCTTCTGCTGGAATTTTCACACAAGCAGTTTCTTGTGTGGCCAGACAACCCGGGGTGGCTGAAAAGAAAAAGTTACTGTGTCTACAAGCAGCAACATTCCGAATTACAGCGCCAAGAGATGGAAAAGGCCAGTCAATACCTCGCCTCTGTTCATTAAGGGCAGAGAATCACAGACTCATTTGGGTTGGAAGGGACCTTAAAGATCATCGCATTCCAAACCCCTGCCATGGGCAGGGACACCTTCCGCTAGACCAGGCTGCTCCAAGCCCCGTCCAGCCTGGTCTTGAACACTTCCAGGGATGGGGCAACCACAGCTTTGCTGGGCAATCTCTACCAAGGCTTCACCACCCTCACAGTAAAGAATTCCTTCCTAATATGCAATCTAAACCTACTCTCTTTCAGTTTAAAGCCGTTCCTCCTTGTCCTATCATTACATGTCCATGTTCCTCCCCAGGTTTCCTGTAGGCCCCCTTCAGGTACTAAAAGACCATAATGAGATAATTTGCTCTGTTTCCTATGTTGATCTATCTAGTTTTAAACACTCCAGTCCTGGGGGCTCGACCAATTGCCACAATACATTGTTTTCAGAGGAATACTGCTCTTTCTGTGTAATTATTTTCCAGTGTTGCTGAGTGTTTCAGTTTAAGCACATATATTATTCCCCTAATCAAAACATTTGATGCTATAGACCCCAAATGTTATGGATGGGGAATTGGCTCAGGGACAGAGTTTGGAAAGTGTTTAAATATCAAAATGATTTGTCCAGTCACACAAAGGGATTCTGCGCCAAAGAAAGGAAACAAGCTCAGCCTTGCACTCAAACCATTCCCTCTCTTTGCTAATTTGATCATTTGGTGTTTTCTGATGCTGGTTCTGTCCTGAACATGCTAAAAGACTTCCACTCCCAGGAAAAAATTATCCCCTGACCTCCATCTTCACTGGATATAAACATCAGTCAACTGGAGGGGATCAATGAAAGCTCAGTGTTAAAAACATACAGACAAAGGGGTTGTCACTCTCCAGTCCTCTGCTCTGTATTCTCCTGTGCATTTCCAGCTCATAAGGTTTGCTCTCAAAGCTCAGCATGATTAAAACAGATCTGCAGGACCTTCAGCAAACCCTCCTGAGCATACTTGAAGCAGAGCGCAATTTGAACAAAAACATGACTCCCTCACCAAGGAAAATTACAACCGAGCCTTTTATCTGGGCAGGTTGGGGCCAGGAACTGTTGGTGCCCAACATATTTTTAAAATAATAATAAAAAAATAATCCTCCTGTGAGTAAACATGCACTATAAACTACTGAAGGCTTTTAGAGGTAGCAGTGCTGAAGGATTTTAGTTTGAGACTTGAAAATGCATGGTATCCAGCCTGAAATGGGGTCACTCATGATTCCAAGTTGTTACAAGAAAGCAATTCCTTAGCACACATGTACATGGCTCTCTCAGACTGCAGAATGAAAAGTGCTTTTTGTGCTGTAAAACCTAAATTCACTAAGCAATCAGTCAGCAATACCTATTAAAATAATGGATTTTGGCTGTGCCAGACCACAAAATATCAAAGTGTAGTCAGAGAGCAAGAAGGAAAAATGCCATGCAAAAGAAGAGTCTGCACTGGTGACAACAGTAACACCACTGTGTAGCTGGAAACACGGGGGTGGAAGATGCTGATTTGATTAACAAAAGTAAATCGAGGCACAGCCTACCCCCTTGGCTTTATCCCAAGGGTCTCAGACATGGCCAAGGAACAAGTTGAAACCTTTTCCAGCTATCCATGCCCCATCTAGCTCAGGGCCTCACATGGAAAGAGGTTTTGCCTCTTCTCATGATCACATGTGTTGTGTCAGAAATCCAAAGCCTACCTTCAAGTCCTACCCTGCCACCAGACATTCTGACGGGGGATTTTTGCTCAGATATGAATATAATCACCTGATAGGAGATCATCAGATCCTACAGCTCTCAAATGTCTCCATGAGCCATGGAAAAGGCTGAGTGCACTCGACATCAGCTCTGTCCCTTGGCTGCAAAGCCATGTCATACTGTCCTATAGCATATTTAGAGTGAAGGTACAATACAATTTAAACAGGAAGTGTAAAGTGTCCCAGGAGACAACAGGAGACATGAAGGGACTTTCTGCAACAGACCATAAGTCTGAAAGTTGGGATTTGATCAACAAACTGCCATGAAAAACCACCAAAAAAACCCCCAAACACCAGATCAGAGACTTAACAAGCACAAGTGGTCCAGACCTCAGCTTCCATCTCCTTCAGTTATTTTAAAAAGGACATTTTTTCACCCAGCGTGGATATAGGCTGCAAACCTGAAACCGAATGCAGAGCTCAGGAGCAGGAGGGAGTTCCTCAGCCTGCTGCAGGCGTGTTTTCCACACACGGCGGTTCCAAACCACCAATAACAAGGAAGTGACTCACGCCAATTACAGTAAGGCCACTTCCAAGCACCGTGCAGAAAGCGAGCGAGACTGTCTGGGAAAAGAGCCCTGTCATAACCAAAGCCACCTACACCTCCCCGAGCCCACAGCCTGAGCCAGGGCCCTCCCTCCCGGCCCCTCCCTCCAGACTCTGCCCGGAGCAGGAATCTGTCTGTTCTGCTGGTGATTTGGGGGTGGTGGGAAGTGGTACAAGCTGGGATGTCTGACACAACCCATACAAACTTTCAGATCACTCTGCCAAGACTCCTCCTGAGACAGCCCAGATGCTTTGCCTTTTACTGTATCTCCTGGCAGCAGCCAACTACAGAAATGTGCAGAAAGGCTATAAATATAACACAGACAACCCTTTCTCTTGTTTGCCCTCCACAGAAAAGGACATGCTTATCCTTTCCTCATACAGCTGCAATCAGAGAAGCGACTTCAGAAGTGGAAGCAATTCCGGTCCAGAAACAAAGCCCGTGGAACACAAATTAGCTCAGTCTCACCGTTCCTCCCAGTGAAATCTCTCGCAGGTAAAAGGCCCCGTGATGTGAGAGGCTTTAGGAGATGAAGGAGATTTAGGAAACGCTGCACCTCCAGCTGAGACTCCACAGGGAAGAAACAAACAGGGGCACCATACCCCTCAGGCTCTCCTCCTCCTGCACAGGGCAGCAGAGCACTTTTCCCTGGCTCCTCGGATTTCTGCCTGCCCAGAAATGCAATAAACCTTCTTAAAAGATACAATTCACCTAGTCTGGGAACTCAACCCGTGCATACCTTGTAGGTACCTGAGGAAGAAGTCCTCCTTAAATAAGCTATGTTCCTAAACTCCCTGTATCATCAACAGTGAAAGGTGGGTGCCTTTGAAAGCCTCCAGGGGAAATTCTGTCTACTTAAATTTAGGAGCCTAATTAGGGATAGTTAATGAATCATAATGTTACCTTTGGATTTATTCCCCTGAGTGTATCTGAGTTGAAATCTTACAAACTGCCTCACATCTTTTACTCAGATATTTTCCTTCTATCTTGAACTTTCCAAATCAGAATTTGAAGCCATAAACACCTTAATTTCTATCCAGTGATGCATGCGCTCGATCTATCCACAGGCAGTTTTCCTACTGCTTTCATAGCCATGAAAGTCGGTTGTTCTTCTTTCATCATCTGAAATGTAATAACAGAATATGAAGCATCTATTGCCAGCAACTCATAAATCTCCTGCTTGATGTGGCTTTTGGTCTCCAAAGGGCACAGGGGAAAGCATCGCATGCACCAGTCTGCTCCCTACATGTTCTATTTGGAAAGAAAAATGGATCAAAAGGAAGAAAGCCTTGTAAGAGATACCTGAAGATACAAAGAGTTACTTTCATCTGGCAAATTTCTGCCTGCTCCCAAAGTCAGGAGAGTTCTGCACTTTCACAAGATAATGCATCTTGAGGAGGATGAGACTCAAGCTGATTCTTGTCCAAATTCCAGCATGCTCAGCTACATCCCGCCACGGACCTTTGCCACCCGTAGCTGTAGGACCTTGCTGGAGTACGGCTGCATCTCATCTCCACCAGGCCCAGAAGAATCAGATTAACAAGGAAGTCAGGTTCGTTCTGCCAATCTTCCCTATTCCCCCTGTTTGGGCTGCATTTGCCACATACTTCCACTGGTACTTTGCAAACCAGCCCTGGCTTTCTTAGGCATTTAGGGAATACTTGTCTGTTGCTCTTAAGAGAGACTTTTTACAAACTGGAATTTTATGCAATGCTCTAAATATATCCACTCCACTTTGGATCAAAGCGGAGTTACACTAATTTTCGGGCTTTGACACAATTCCTATTTCTTCTCCTCAACTTCACTGATTTTCGTCAGACATTTAACACTGCAAGACTTTAGTTCAGGTGGTCAGAGCCTGGTGCTAGAAATGCCAAGGTTGTGGGTTCAATCCCTCTATGGGCCATCACTTAGGAGCTGGGCTTGATGATCCCTGTGAGCCCCTTCCAACTCAGAGTATGGTGATTACTCTTATGATATAGAACTGTTTTGACATTTAGGCTATAGGGCTTGGCAGAAATCCTTTTGTGCAGCTTATCTATTTTTGAGGAAAGTATGTGGCACAATGTGTGGCTCCCAGGAGGATGCTGACAGAGCAATGAGTATTGTGTGTTCAAGTGTGGCTGATCCAGAGTCAGGGCATTGCTCATGCGAGGAATTGCTCACCAGCAAGGGAGAGTCTCTGTGCTCAGGATGCCAGCACATACCCAAGTGGTTCCAGCCCTGCAAGTTGTCAGGAATCAGCTGAGTCACCGCAACCAATTCTGTAAAACCTGGGCCAAAAGACACTCCCTTAAATTTCAGTGAAAGGTGCACACAAACGCTGTCAGGGAAAGTGGTCCTTGGAGGTCTTCATTACTGCGTACCCAAAAGCAGTGGCTGGACGAGCATTATCTATCACTGCGAGACACTTAAATGAGAGCCAGGGCAAGGATATCCAAGATAAAGTAGGGAGAAAGGTGGAGTAAAGGGCCAGAGGGGTCCTGAAACACTCAAGAGCTGATGGGAAGCCATGCCAACCTCCACTGAGGACAGGAGAGGAATGTCAGGGAAGCAGAAGCCCAGGCAGGAAAGGAAGGTATCTACAATACAATATCTACAGCTACATTGCACTGCCCAAATATTTTTGAATATAAATATACTCTGATAGGAATATATCAGAGTAAGAAGCCTCGTGCTTGAGCATCTGAACCAACAACTAGCCTGATATGATCCAATCACAATATTCCAAGAGTCAGGAATATCATTTCTCCTCTGAGACTACCGACCGAAATAGATATTTCGGGGAATTCCTGTGCCTGGCTCTGAAGCAATGTCACCCACCCTGTAGTCCACTGACCACTGATGACCCATGAGACGCCAGAAAAGCAATCCAGAAAAAAAACTAATTCAAAGAGAAACCACAACCAGCATATCTCTGGATTTCCCCCCATGTTTTGTCTCCGTGTCTGCTGGCAGGCACAAGCTTGGAGATTCTTCCCATCTGCTCTCTCTGCCTAATTAAAGTGTTTGTAATTACGGCAGCAAAACTATGCTCTGTACAAAAATATTTTCTTTATATCCAAGTGCTACTTATCCAAGAGTGTGTGCTAGTTCTTTATCAGTTCATCAGCTTTTCCTCTCTGCAATCAAACAGCAGAGAACTAGGCAAGGGGCTAGAAGTTTTTCCCAAAAAGATACCAGAGTCTTGATAGCAGGAGCTGAGGAATGCAATCAGAAAGCAGCTGGTAACCTCTGCCATTAAAGGCAGTGACTTTGTCTGGTCACATGTTTGACTTAGTGTGGCAATTCCCAGGGTCCCATGAGATGCCCAAACTGGAAACCCTGCACAGGGAAAGGTTATCAATTGCACTGGAATAAAGATTAGAAGTGAACAAAACTGTGTAAGGCAGCTACAGTGCTAAATGCCCTTCAGTTATACACAGATGAATGCAGATCAGTATTTACTGAACAAAAACACAGTTTAGTCTGAGACCCAGAACTCAGTGTGGCTCCTCAGTGGTTCAGCACTTGGCTTATAGAAGCCAGGCTACACTAACAAACTTGAAATCCAAGGATCTGTGAACAAAGTGGCAAAACTGTTTTCAATATAAATCCTTCCATTCACATGGTCATAACCTGTGAGACATCCTCCTTTGGGGCTGAGATTTCCTGAGCACAGTGGAAAGTTTGAGGAAAAACCCTATAGATGTTTTTTAATTATGAGAGTATTAAGCCTCCCCTGTTTTTTCAAAGAACTACATTTACAGGCAGAACGTCTTTAACACACAGCATCAGCTTTAAATAATCTGGCTTGGAGACTGTGAAAAGTTCTTTGCATGGTTTATGTATTTTATTTTACTTATTTTTCTGGTAGAAAAACACGTAGCGTGCATCATCTTGCTTCCATGCATATCCCGAGGGAGCAGTAAGCACTGCAAGCCCAAATCTTACTACAATTGCTACTGTGAGTAACTGCCAGTTTTGTGAAACAGCAAATTATAGTCACTTTCCTGACGCCACATAAAAGCAGATACACACCATGGAAAACAATGCCAGGGTTTTGTTATAGCCTAGTGAGGATGTTCCTGTGCACCTACCCCACGCTCTTATGCAACTTGCCCTGCAGCTAAAGTCTGGGAGCACTGGGAAGACAGTGTGGGAATAGCAGTGCTGGATTCTTGTGGCAGCTTTCCAGTACCTAATAGTGATTTTTTTTTTTTTTTTTTTTAAGAGAACACAAGGTTTTTTAAAGCTAAGTGTTTGTTTCTATTAGGCTTCATGAAATGTTCAGCAGGGACATTTCATGCGCACCAGTCTGTTCTTTTCCACTCTCCACACGTGTTATTAAGATTCATTTATGCCAATATCTCAAATGATCCCTGGATTCACGCCACCTAATCGAAGGCACTTTACTGGGATGGGAGGTGGTTAATTTGTCCCTCCATCAATTATACAGATAGGCCGACTAATCCCTCAGTTTAACCCCTTCAGTTAAATACCTGCATTAGTGCATGTAAAGTTTTGCAAGACTGAGCCGCAAGCTTGCATATTATATATGGATATACATTCAGGAGTAAGGCACTGCTGGGCAAAAGCTTCTCTCATTTATTCCAAAGTTAACAGAACTAAACAATCCTGAATTAAATCCTACCCAGCAATTAGTACAGAGATTATTCCAGGACTACCTGGGGCTCCCTTGAGACCTCTCTAACAGGCTGGCAGGTCTCTGAAGATCCTGGCTACTCCCAGTACTTGACCCACCAGGTTGCCACCGCAGCCGAGCCCCAGGGGATCATTCTGGGAAGGTCAGCAATGCTCTTTTTCTGGTGGCCTTTGCTAAGCACAGCCCAGTTTCTGCCTGTTTGCACAGCAAGGCCCATCCACTGGCATCGCTCCCCTTTCAAACTTACCGAATTCAATCGGTTAAAACGTGTAAATGGAGACACATCTTATCCTGCCATGTGCTTGAAAGTGTTCCTTATCACATATTCCAAAGGAAATGCAGGTTGCTAACTCACAGCCAAGGAACTCCATACTGTAGGACCTCTATTTTTAGGTTTCCTTTTTGAGATTCTTAGAAAAAACATGAAGACTTTTAACACATACCTTCGCTGCTAGCAACTTGAACCCAGGGCAGAGCCTTTATCTGGCATGCACTCAGTTTAAGGTGCCACTTCTTTCAAGTGGAATATAATGCTCTGTACTGCAGTATTTGTTCCCTCCACTGGATATCTTGAGCCCACCAAGCCTGGTATCTTATCATCAGATAAAAGGATTAATCCAACACAAAGAGGCTATGAACACCTTTTGAACAAGTAAACCTTTAACAAACAAATTTCCTGGATGAGGGGATAGACAGGGATGGTTTATAAGACCCTGTAAACAGCAGAGAAACTCATAAATACAGTCCTTCAAAGCACTTCTGTCCCATGCTGGGATGACCCCACCTCCTACCAAGGGAGCCACTGCCCCTCTCTCTAAAGACACATGCTGCAGGATTTGCTCAGCTCACAAATCGGAGCTGCCAAAGGAAAATTAATCCCTATCAATGCAGCTGCACAGGATAAAATCTACCTCACAACCTGCTTGGGTTATAATGACAAGATGTTATTAATTGCAATTCCAATAACCATCCACGTTGCTTAAAATCTGAAGTAATCCACCTTAATTGCCTTAACTCTAATAACTGCATGGAATCATAACAGCTAGAGGAGAAAAATAGTTGTTAACTTGTTGACTGCCAGATGCAGACTGCTGATAGGAGATATATCAAATATTAAAGTATTAAAACTGACCTCAGCTTGGCAGGAGAAGGCTGTGATTCATGCCCATAACTCCTGGGCACAGAGGGAATACAACAAATAATTGAACAAAGATCAAAGCATTGGCTGTTTCAGTGGAATAAGACAGGAGATTAATCTCATTTACACTCAGGTAAACCTCCTTCCTAACTTTCTCCCAGTTCAGCACTCCAGCAAGTCCACTGTACAAATCTGTTACATCACTGCCTTGTTTAGACCTCTACCGTGCCATTAAAACCAATGTTACAGTGGAGAGTGAGAACTGTATTACTATTCTGTCTAGTCTGAGCTTTCCATCTTCGAGTTGTTTCAGACTTTTCTCTGTGAAAAATAAAGAACCTATCTTAAAAATCTGTATTTTTTAAAAAAAAATCTTGCATCAAAGCTGGTTTTTTTCACCCCCTGAGCAAATAATTCACTTCCAATTATGTTCCAAGTAATGGAAACTCTAAGACAAATAGGGTTCAAAGTGAGGCCCGTCGTGAAAGAGGCACACTAATTACAAATGCTGCATGGAGAAGAAATGGCATCTTTGTGACTGTACAGCACCTGGTGCAATGGACTGCCTGCCCAGTTTCCCAACAGCAGAACAAGCTCTGGAGGCACCCAAGTACCAGTCTGCAGCCAAGTTTCACAGAGCTGGAAATCAAAACCCATCTTCAGGCTGGTCTCCCTACAGCAGGCTGATAAAAGGAGCGAAATGGCCGAGCCATTATTCAAACTCAGGCATCTAATGGGACATATGAGCAGTAACTCTGATATCTCATTTGTTTCCCAGGTCCTTCCCAGGGGAGTCACAGCAGTTGGCACAGCAGGGTCTCGCAGCAAGCCTCATGCAGCTTGAGCCACCCTGTAAACCTGCTGTCACAGGACTGAAAGGACAGAGGTGAGACAAATGGTCAGATGACTCTTCAAATAATCATAAAATGGTTTGGGTTGGAAAGGACCTTTAAAGGTCATCTCATCCAAACCCCTGCAAAGAGCAGGGACATGTACCTGACCTCTAAGACCCAGCCGACCTGTTTCCCTGCAGGCCAAGCAGGCAGTGAAGTGGTTGGTGCTGCTTGCTATGCATGAAGACAATGTCCACCCTCAGATTTTGTATTTCCCCAGATTGTCTTCAGAGGCAGAAAATATTCTTCTTCCTTAGTGGGGTCTTGATGTCATCTGAAAATGTGGGGTTTTTATCTTCTCCTGAAAGGTCAGAGACTAAATATCCAATATCTACAGCTATCTGCTATCTAACAAGCACCTGGCTGAGGAGGAATAGGGATGCTGTGATCTGAAAAGAAACCCACACATAGGAGGGATGACTCTACCCCCATCACGCAAAGGGTGCCTGACCTTCACGCAGAGGGCGCCTGAAATCATCACACAATCACAGAAGCATCACGATTGGAAGAGACTTTCAAGATCAACTAGTCCAACCATCAACCCAGCCCCACCATAATCACCCCTAAAACATATCCACACCCAGACACCTCTTGAACACTTCGAGAGAGTGATTCCACCACCTCCCCGGGCAACTTACTGTAATATCCAACCACTCCTTCAGTGGATTTTTTTCCCTAATGTCTAATCTGAACCTCCCCTGAAGGCCATTTCTTCTCGTCCTTTTACTTGAGACTGGCAGAAAAGACTGGCCCTCACCTGGCTACAACCTCCTTTCAGGGAGTTGTAGAGAGCAATGAGGTCCACCCTGAGCCTTCAGATGAAACACCCCACCTCCCTCAGCCACTCCCCATAAGACATTTTCTAGACCCTTCACCAGCTTCATCACGCTGAACAATGAGGAAACTGGGAAGGGAAATGTGTGTGGTCCTTCTGGTGTTCTGTTTAGACCTGTGAAGATTTTGTGACAGATAAAATAAAGATCATCTGATCCTTGGAACTGTTTACAGTGACACAAAGAGCATTAACCTGTACTCTTGCATGTTCTGGAATAAGTAAACTGTGGTTGCTGTGATGCAAGAAAATTAAACACACCGTTCACCTGGTACAGTGTGACCTTTGTGTCGTTAAACCCTTCACACTCAAAACAAGGTGACTCTGTCCAAAATGCCTGCTGGGAATAGCATGTGGTCCCTGCTGACTTCTAAGCCACGTCCAGACCATGCAACACAAAATGTCGTTTCAGCAACTTGGCAGGACAGTCCCTGGATTTCCAGTGTCACAGGATCATAGGATTATGGAATCATAGAATGGCTTGGGCTGAAACAAACCCTAAAGGCCACCTAGTTCCAAGCCCCCTGCCATGGCAGGGATGCCATCCATTAGATCAGGTTTCCCAGGGCACCACCAACCTGGCCAAGGTGTCAGGGTCTGGGGTTTGGCACTATTTTGTTCATCAGTACAGACATGCTCGGTGAAGTCCAGAGGTCAAACACAAAGACCAAGCAGCTGCCCAAGCTTGGGAGGTCACTGCTGCTCCTCAGGGCTCAGAGCATGTGAGACATCACATCACAGGTCTGTGGCAGCACAACAGACATGGGACCCAGTGATGACCTGGAGATGTGTCAGACCAAGCAAAGAGATGAATTTGCTGCCTGTCCACAGCGAAGAAAGCTGGAATAGCCCTGTGGGACTGTACCCAGACATAGGGCCATGACACATATTCAGCTCAGGGATGTTATCAGCTGTGTGTTATCCGAACAGACAGCCCTTTAGAAACACTGAATGCTGAAATGCTCCACAGGCAAATAAGATGGCCAAAAAAATTTGCCTGGACTCCCCTGAACTGTCCCTGCACACGTTCCAGCCATGTCTGTGGCAAAAATACTGACTTGTACAGAGGTACCTGCTCCAACAGCCCATCTGTGCTGCACCATCTGCCCTCAAGGAGCAGGACACATCCCTTCAACTTGTCAGAGCTCCATGGAGAGCAGCTCTCAGCCTCCTCTGAGGATGAAGGGACTGAACTCAGCCAGCCTGAGCTGAACACTCTTATCAAACTACTTTTATCAAACTACTTTATTAGCACAGCGTAGAGCTGCTACTGCCCAGAAACAGGAAGGAAATGCATTACCACTTCTTTCCCCAATGTCCTCTTGTCCTGTTAAACACAAGGAACACAAAGGTTGTGTTAGAGAGTCCAGCAGGCTCATGTGATTGTGAAAGGATTTCATACCTGGCACTTCATCCATCAAGGACACCAGAAGGGTTTAAGGGAGAGATGGTGAGATAAAATAGTCTCCTGGGTCAAATTCAAGCCATAAATGTTGTTCCTTTTTTATGTCAAAGGGAAGTCTTTGACTTTTAATCTTTCCATATTTCAGTTAAATGATGCAAATAACAGAGAACTAAAATAGATGATAGATGCACAGCTAAACCTCCCCCATGTTCTTGGGTTCCTAAGATTCCTCTTTTAAATACCCCTACAACTACTCTGTAAAGCTATGGTGGAACTTATTCTTAAGCCATGCTTGTATCAATCATGTGATTTAATGAGCAAAGATTGCTTCCCATCAGTGCTTTTTTCCTGTGCTAGAACCAATTGTAGAGATAAAAGATAACTTCCTATGCTCATACTCTCAGCCCGCAAACATCCCCATCTAGACAAGGCTTCAGAGCCACACTTGGACACAATTAACCACGATTGCATTTTCGCAAAACTGTGATGCTATAGTCAGATATTAAAAATCCTTTTCCCTCTCAGTTTGACTGAGTGGAAACAAAAGTCCATTTTCTGATGGAGCTCCCTCAGGCCAACACCTCTGGCTCTTTAAAGAAGAGTGCCCTGACTAAAGAGGGTAGATTTACATTGGATATTAGGAAGAAATTCTTTACTGTGAGGGTGATGAAGCCCTGGAACAGGTTGCCCTGAGAAGTTGTTGACACCCTATCCCTGGAAGTGTTCAAGACCAGGCTGGACGGGGCTTGGAGCAGCCTGGTCTAGTGGAAGGTGTCCCTTCCTATGGCACAGGGTTGGAAGGAGTTGATCCAAACCACTCTATGATTCTATGATGCTTTGACTTCTTACAGGCATGTGTTGCATTTATTTATTTTCTTGTACTTCTATCGGTATTTGTCAGGTGTTTTTCAGCACGGAAGACCCTAACTGTACTCTCAGAAAAAAAGAGCAGAGTAAACAGTCCTAGAGAAATAAGTCCATGTCAGCACTGAGCGTGTGGAACAGAGGTCCAGCTCTAGCAAGAGGATCACCCACAGGCACGACAAACTGCATCTTCCCATTTCCACAACAGCCAGAGACTACAAGCACTTCTGCAGCTCTCCTGAGACAGAAACCTTTCACCCAGTCTAAGCACAGGTACAGCTTACCATGGCTGTGCTCCCAGGCCTGGCTCCAATTCCTCCTAGAAATGATTATTAATGGAAGTCTTGCCCCAAGACACCTTGACAAAGAGCTCAATAGGATGTCTTACACTGGCTTCTGCTACTGTTGGCACATGAACAGATGGACAGATGGACACAAGCCACCATGAGAGATGGACTGTCAGGAGAGGGATTAAAAGCTGGCTGTGCCATTAGTCCTGACCCAGCCTCCTTCTGTCTCCTCTGTTCTGTGCTCCAGCTTTAGCACTAATGGCAGCAAAGAGCTGTAAATATCCTGTTGATAAATGTGGGCCTTAATCAAACAAAGCACTTTCAATTATTTGATTAGGAATCATTTTATTTTTACAAATACAGGGAAAATTCAAAACAGTTGAGCCCTTCTACATCCATAGGGTGGAAGTGACCACTGTGGAATTTGAAGAGTTTGCTGAGGTTTCTGACTGCCAGGCCAGCGTGAACAACACCACGTCCTGGCCTCCTGGGAGGAAAGTTTGGATAAAGGAATTGCTCTTTTCCCCAGGTGGACACAACCAGTCAGACATCAACAGATTAGGATTCAAGCACTACACAGATGTCAGTCAAAAAATATGCCAAAAAGGCAAAAGTTTATGTCTGAGTGACGAATTAAGTGAAATGAATGTGCTACCCTTGTTCCAGCTGTCAGCAGGAGAAGTCACAATTACCAACAACTCTAACAGGAAGACTTGTTGGCTGTCATGGCTTGAATGCCAAAAACATAACGAATGTCCCCTCTACCCTGGGACGGCATGGGCCTCGTATCCAGACGTGGTCCTTCCAAAGCTAGCTGGTGACAGGGAAGTGATGTGTGAAGCTGACATGGCTGAGACTGTGTGATTTCTGCTGACAACCAGTGCATATCCACCCCGGGCTACAGGGCTGTCGGTTCCACAGCCTTCACCAGTCCCCATTTGTAAGCCAAATGCTGAACATTATAAACTCTTTAGAGACTGGTCCTGTGTGTATGCATGCAACAGACCTGAAGAGAGTAGCAAAGGATACAAGCCAGCGACCCAAAAAAAACCAAAGTTAATTTGATTGGCATATTAGAATAGAACATTCCAGTGCCATACGTGCACTACCATCAAATCTGATTGAATGTATCCTTTGTCAAGAAGAAAACATTTCCTTTTAAAGTCTTTAGACAACCCCGGTCCATAGCTGATAATTACCAACTCTTTCTCCTCAAAAATGAACCCAATCAAAACATTTCCCAAATACATGGTACACTGAGTCTACAGGCATGTTCCCCCCAGCCACCAGGTCTGAGGTGCACTGGCTCACACCACAAGTACTGTCAGCTCTCAGAGCAACCACAAAAGACTGGTTTAGAGCTGGCCCACCCCTGTCTGGGTGCTCCCAGCTGAGTGTCTTGATACCTGGCCAAAGCACCAGGAGCACAGCACGGAGCTTCTGTCATGAGTTTAGAAGAAGGTCTAAACATTGGATTTCTGGCGTGAGTCACTAATTGCTGCAAGAGTACAGGCTTCGGCTGAGTGACATGCTGTTCTGCCAGGATGGAACTCCAGTGCATCCTACAGAGCTCAGCTGCATGGTCCTCCTGGCACTGAGCTCCCTGGTGTGCTGGCACTGCTGCTGTAGGTCCTCCTTGCAAACTGAGGAGGCCCGGGGCATTGGTCCAAGCACTAGCAAATGATCATTTGTACTCTTTAAATGTTCAAACAGTGCTCAGCAACAACTTGGCCCATGCCAGCTAGCGCTCTCCCCACTCACAGCTGGCCGTAGACTGGATCGTTGCCCTCGGGTAGTTGGGATACGTGTGACTGACCTGTTTTGAAGGAAAAACATCTGGCTAGATGCAAGTCCTGCTGTGTCGCTCACTCCTAGGACAAGAGAGGCTTTGCTACCTTTTATTTCACAGGACAAGTGCAGTCCCTGTGCTCTGAGCAGTGCCCGTTCATCATCATTCATTAACACCTAACTCAATGAGTTTTGATAAGGAATAAGACCCCCAGCACAGATGCTCGTACCTTCCCATTTGCACAGGAGAGAGCAAGCCAGAGTCTGAGCTGATTTAAATTGTCCTGAGAAATCTGGCAGGGACTCCTGTGCTGTAGAGTGAAGCCAGCTGGAACGTAAGGCTTTCCACTCCACACTCTGCGTACCCGGCCAAAAATCACATGTGGGTAGTGTCACCAAAAGCCAAACACCTTCTCCTGTCCTGCCTCAAGTTCTGTGTGAAAACAAACGTCCGCCTTCACGGTTGGAAAACTCATATTTCAAGGTAGAGTTTTGTGCTTCAGGAAAAAACATCCCAAAGTGAAAGAGCAGCATTAGCTTTGGCACTGCTGAGGAGAAGTCCACAGAGAGTTTGACTGGCAAATAGTCAGAGGAGAAGCACAGCAAACCCTGGCCCTCTGAACAACACACTACGGGGGTTTAGGCAAGTCACTACTCCAGCCTGAGGCAGCTGCAAATTAGAGTGTCACGGAGAAATAGGGCTGGAAGTGACTTTGCTGGGTCATCTGGTCTACCCTTCTAGACCCATAGCAGGATCCCATCTAGCTTGCTTTTAAAGACCCTCAATGATGCAGACCCCACAATAAACATTCAGACCTTTCCAGAACATCTCTCTTTTCACTTCTGTAACATTTTTCTGAATATAAAGCTTAGAATTCCTTTTCTACAATTTATGGTCTTAGCCTCTCATGCAAGGTGATCAATAGGCAATCCTCCACATCTCTGCCACAGCCTTTTATGTGTCTGAAAACTGCTAACCTACTCTCTTCCCAGACTTCTGATTTTAGGCTAAATGACTGCAAATTAGGATTCATTTTACAATTGTACCCAAAGGCACAAACAAGGCTGAGGTCCTCCCTGGAACAAAGTTTAAGAGGGTTCCTGCTCCAAATGTTTATAATCGACACATAAAATCAAAGGAAGATGAAAGTAAAAAGGTCAAAGAAATATATTATTCCTATTTTAGAGGTAGGAACTTGGTACAGAGAGACACATGTTTAGTCTTTTCAAGAACTCCCATAGCTGCAAAGGAGTTTACAGAGGGCTTAATACCTAACCAAATTATTGCTTTTGAAAATGGGGTTATTTCTGCCTCTACTGAGCTTCTAGATAAACTATTTTGAATTACAGCCTGAAGATGTATGAATGTTCATGACAGATCTGGGAAACACAAACCAGATCCTCCAAGTGCCCCTCCAAAGCCCTAATCTCAAAACCATTCTTCCTTGTGGGGGAAGCAGAGATGATTAATGGCATTTTTTAAAGCTCTCCAAAGATCATATTTTTTCTACAGGAGCTTGAGACAAAATGATCATTACTTGCCTGACACGCTTGCATGCAAGGCAAACCCTAACAATGTACACAAGTTGAAAGGATTCTGCATATCAAATTTACTGTACATGCAAATTTCCTTCAGACAGAACCATTAATAATTGTCTGAATGGTAAAATTTAGGATTTTCTAAAAAAAGCCTTTTGAGTTTGTATGTGCATTCCTTATCGTCCATCTGCTTCACTAAGCAATCACTCAGCATTTTAATTCATTCTTTTTGACATTAGCACACACATAAATTCCCTGCTTGTTGCAATTTTATGCTTTAGCAACATTTTACGTGCCCTGCACTGCCATGGTTTCCAATTCAAATAACTCACACAGGAGAGGCAAGCATAATTCCAGCATATCCACAGAATACCAGACAGTTTATGCCAATCTGGATGAATGCAATATTAGAATTTATCAGATCCTGAATATATTGTAGTAAATGTGAAGTTAATGCCAATGAACCAAAAAAAAAAAGCAAAACAAAACAAAAAAAAAAACCCAGGGAACAGAATGCCTCTAAATAAATATAAACACTACATAGTTGATTTTGAGGCAGGGTAGGAAGTTGCGTATGAGGATGGAGTTAGACAAACAACTTGATGAAAAAATCTGGTCCTAAAAGAACCTCAGGGGAAGCAATAAATCTTGAATTTTTCAGATATGAAACATCCAAATAAAAAATCTGTTGCTGGTCATTAGCCACAGGGCGTGCTTGGCTTGCTGACCTCAGTCTGCTCGTGCCCACGCAACTATGGCAGCAAACCTTCATTCAGCAGAGCAGCAGGGCAGGAGGAGAGTCAAATCCTATCTAAAGGATGGAGTTTGGGCTCAGTCAGGCATTGGAACAGGCTACTCACGGAGATGGTAAAATCACCATTCCTGGAAGTGCTAAAAAAGGTGTGGAAGTGGCACTGAGGGATATGGTTCAGTGGTGAACACAGTGGTGCTGGGTTAACAGATCTCAGAGGTCTTTTCCAATTTTAATAATTTTATGATTCTTACAGTCCATTTACTTTAACTTGAAAAAAGATGAATGAAGACACAGTGATGAGTTTGTCATGTGATTCAAGACCTGAAAAAATGCTTTATGCTGGAAAATGGAAAGAGAGTGATGTTCACCGTATCAACATGGAATCTGTGAAAGATGCCTTGATGTATGAAGAGAAGGAAACTGCCAGTTTCCAGTGAACGATCCAGTCTAGCAGGAGTCACAGCACACTTCCCAAATTATAGAAACACTGCAGGTCTTAAACAGTTAGGATCACTAATCTTTACTATCACTGGCAGACGTGTCTTGTCCTTCTTATGGGTTCTCCAGACAAGGTCTAAACCCCAGGATGGGATGTGTTTATTGCACTGAGCTTAGTGTAAAGGTACATGGATAAGATGTAATTAGATTTATATGTATTACATCATGTTGGATGATCCCACAGTCTCTTCTGGCTTTTAAACTCCACTAATGAGCCTATGACCTTTATAAAGCACTGGATGTACTGGAGAAGATATTTAAATGTATGCATAATGAGTTCCCCGTTATGCTGAAGCATGCATCCTCAACTCTGCTTCTAACATCACTTAACCTCATGTTTTTCCAAACATGAACTACACTCCCATACTATCAGCTCCTGCATTGCTATGACTATTTCTGTGCACACAGAGGTAGTGTTTCCTGCGATCTCAGCACCATCAGACTCCTTTCCTCTCTGCCAGAATTGTCTGGTCCCTTCCCAGCTCTTCCCCACATACTCATGCAACCAACACTCTTCCTTCTCCTGTTCCCCCTAACTGGTGTCCCTCTTGCTGTTCCACCCTGCTGTCTCTGAGGAATGCCCCAAATTAGACATCACTTCTTAAACTCCCTGCCTCGCTTTGGGCCAGTCCTCCAGGAACCGTCTTTCTCCCAGTTCACTTAAGGATGACCCCTCCTTGGCTTTTAATCCTCTCTCTTTTCCCACCCCAGACCTCCCAGACAGAAAATTTAGGGCATTTTGCCCCAGTTGTCCTGTATCCATGTCCATGTGTACAAGTGGTAGCTGAAGATGACTGTAGGGTAAGAGGTTTTAGTTCCAACTCTTTAATTGTGGTTCAAACAGAAACATCTAATTTAAAACCAAAACTAAAGGCTGAGATTTTCAGTGTGCAGAGAGAAAGGCTACATAACCATCTCAGCATTTGTCCTGTTTCCCAACATCCTACTTGCTACCTGCTGCAAATCCCTGAGCAACCCAGTCTGCCCTGTAGCTGATCTAGCTTTGAGCAGGAGGTAGGACCAGAGCCCTTCAGGGCTCCCTCCCAACCTGAATTACCATATGGCAAGTGATCCTGTGATCCTATTTCATTGCCTGTTTGTGATGGAATTCTGCCTGCAGCCACTTGCAAGAATCGGGGTTTATTTTACCTGGCTTGGCTCCGGGTATGTTTCTGTTCTCAACACTGTGGATCACATGCTTGGGGGATGAAAAATAAATGAGCAAAAAGGCAGGAAGGTCCACCTGACCAGGCATAGTATTTAAAATAGGCAACAGACTCCTATGCACAGTCCTCTCTCTAAGGTGACTTAATAAGACCTTCTAACCTAAATAAATGCATTTTCCATGCGTTTATTTCATGATAATGCTCATTTCTCACATTCCTGACTCCTGAAGGCTACTTAAAACCTTCCTGCACTTCCATCTGTCCCATGGAGACAACATGTAAGTCAGTGAGTCTCACCCTGCCACCTCTGAAAGTTGTCCTGTGTCCCCTTGGACCCAAACCCCTCTTTGTTCTCTGCCCTGTTGTTTCCCTTCCCTCTCGCAAAGCCAATGGTTAATGGCAATCACATGTGCATGGGGTGTCACCCCCCTCCCCACCCCAGCACAGGCCTGCCTGGGATTTATCACCCTCCACTTCCTGGCACACGAGGCAGCCCAACATCTGGTTGTGACTAGTGCCCCATTTTGGCTCGTTTCATTTTCTGAGAGCGCTGAGAACCAGCAATGAGAGACGGGGCAAACCACACCCCACCGCGCTGGGACAGGGCTTGAGTCTTCCCAAAAGCAAGTGGGGAGCAACTTTCAGCAACGTGCATCTACAGAACACAGTCCGTTTAATTCCTGTTTACAGCTTGACATGACCAGACTCCCTTCTAAGTCCTGCTGACACTCAAGATGTGGTTTGCAAAGCACTCAGAAATGGCTTGTTAAGGAAAGCTTATTTTTATCCTCTTCACCTTTAAAAATTTGAGGAGCTTCCCAGTCTGCTTTCACAGCATGCAGATGGCTTGGGAAATAACAACTTCCATGGTAGAGGGTTAGATCAGCATGCCCATTCTCACTGTCCAACTCAGACATCCTAATTATCATGAAATCTAAATTCAAGACGATGAGCAATTCAGAGAATTGCCAGAGGCTCAGAGCTTGGCTCGTAACATCGTTAACAGAGAAAAATAATCACTGATTCCATGCTGGAAACCTGTAACAAGCAGACCTCATAATTGCCAATCAATCAGAAGTGTGAAAAAATCAACCCTTAATCAACATCATGGAGCTGGTAAATCTTGAGGGTGGACCAGTTCCCATTGGAGCTGCTAAAGACATTTCAGGAAGTTTTTTAATAGGCAATCATCATAGTGAGGACTTAAGAGAGACCTGCCTGTGAACTTTCAGAAGTATTTTCTGGAAAAAAAAAATATTTCAATACACTTCTACCCTGTTCCATGATGCAATTCCCACGGCAGTTCAAACGCCTCATTAGAGGTGCTGTTGTGACAGAGCAGGTGCTGGTACACAGGTCCATCTCAGGACCATTATTACACAAAGCCAGAAGAAAAGCAGTTTCATCCCTAGTCTGGAGACCTGAAATGGCCTCTCAAGGCAAGAACTGACAGACAATGCTGACAGCCCCAGTATAACAAATGACAGCCTGGGAACAGCAGGCCAGTGACTGAGGTTACCATTAATGCACCCGAACTCCAAACAGAAACCATCCTTCTGATGCAATGTTTCCCACTGAGGTATCCTTTAGAGCTCAGGGTGAGTTATTCTCCCTTTCACATTTTGGCTTTGAATGCTTTCCCAGACCATCTTCCTGATCTAACAGAGACACTTCAGAACAATAAGCCTGAAATCTAAGCAACAGAAGAAGAGGCAATGGGCAGAAACTGATGCCCAGGAAGTTCCACATGGATATGAAGAACTTCTGTCCTGTGCAGTGACCGAGCACTGGAACAGGCTGCCCAGAGAGTGTGTGGAGTCTCCCTCATTGGAGACATTCCAGACCTGTCTGGACACATCTTGTGCCCTGTGCTATAGGTAATTCTGCTTCAGCAGATGACCCACTGAGGTCCCTTCCAACCTGATCCATTCTGTAGATTCTGTGAAATCTACAAAAGAGAGTTGCGAAGAAATCTGACATATAAAACAAACTGAAAACCTCTCAAGGTATGTTAACAGGAGTCCAAATCATAGAATCACGTAGTGGTTTGGGTTGGAAGGGACCTTAAAGATCACCTAAATCCAACCCCCCTGACATGGGGACTGAGGTCAGGTTGCTGAAAGCCCCATCCAACCTTACCTTGTACACTTCCAGTGATGGGGCATCCACATCTTCTCTGGGCAACCAGTTCCAGTGTATCGCCTCCCTCTTTTTTTTTCCTTATACCTAATCCCATCGACCATCTTTCAGTTTAAAACCATTTCCCCTTGTCCTGTCCACAGGTCTTGGCAGAAGTCTCTCTCTCTGTTTTTCAGGCTGCAAGTTCACATTGCTAACTCACATCCGATTTTCATCTCCAAGTCCTTCTCCACAGGGCTGCTCTCAATCCCCTCCTCCTCCAGTCAGTGTTGGTACTGGAGATTGCCCAGGTGCAGGACCTGGCACTTGGCTTTGTTGAACTTGATGGAGACTGCCAAGGTCCCTCTGGGTGAGACCCCTTCCCTCAAGCTCATCAGCTGCATTGCTCATCTCGGTGTCAAACCAGGCACAATATCCAACATGTTTGGTGTGGGAGTATGTGGTGACCAATGGATTTTAGCAGCATTAAATGCTTCTGTTAATCAGTATATGCATCATTCAATGTACTGAATATTAGGTCCACTAACAGAAGGGATAGAAACCTGGGTTGAGACTAAGCATACAGAAATGTCTTGCTTCATCTTTGTCTTGACGTTTTAATGTTGATAATTCCATGTGTTCTGGTCCGATATCAGGCTTCACCCAATGCCGGTCTAAAGTTTAAAAGATTAGTTTAAACTAGAATGGAATCCCCTATGTCACTAACAGGTGGAGACAATTCACCTTCCCAAGGCAATTCAGCCCATCCTGCAATAGGTGCTATTGATTCTTGGACTGGCCTATTCTAGAAAGTCATCTACCCTTCTCCATCACCCAGGAAAGTAAGTGCTCACCGAAACAGTTAAGCCAATTAAGAGTCTACTGTTGCAAAAAAGGGGAGGTTTTACTTTTCCTCACTTCTGTCCTGCTTTTCTCTCCTTCTGACCCTGAATTCCTTTTATTTCCCTACTTCTAGCTATCCCCACGTCCACACTTGGTCTTTTCCCCTACCCAGTCAAAAGCAAGCTGGTTTTACTTGCAAATCCAAGCAGTCACTTTTTTGCCTTTTTAATTTTCTGCCATTTCAGTGAATCCAATGGGCCAATTTAGCAAAGAGTTGGCAGGAGCAATCAGCCAGGTTTGTCCTGCTTTTGTGTTCAAGAGTTTGTAATTAGCTGAAGTCATGTCATGAAGCACATGTGTAAGCATCCTCATATACACTCAGCTGCTCACAGAATAAAGTTAATGAGTCAAAAATCTAAACAAAAAACTTGCCTTTCTCCTCCTCCACACCATAAATTAGGTATTAATGAAAAAAACTATTTTGAAGACTAACCCATGGCTCACAAAGTGCTAAGCCTCAATCACAAAAGACCCTTTGTCCAAACAAATTCAGGCACATGTGAATGGTCATGAAACTCACCTATGTGCAAGTATTAACATCTGGACTTAAAAACAAACCTGGCGGAAGCACAAGGGGAAGGAGACCTCGCAAATAAATGAAAATGTGTATTGAAGTATTCTGTACCTTTTCTTACAATGCAAGGGTTCTGCAGCCGCTGTAGCTCTGCTTCCCAATAAGACAGGTCAAGGCTCATTCTCTGACCCTCAGGGCAACAGGCAGAGCACAGATTGTGTCCATATGGCTAAACTTTCTCCCTTGCACCCTCCCACATGGTATGGCTTCATTCTTACTGCTCACTGGGAAGAGCCATGCTGGCTCCCAAACCATATGTGGATGAGTGTTATGTAGCAGGGGGCAAAGCCAGGGCAAAGAGCACAGAAACAATTAAACCATTTGAATGATGCTTGAGCCCACACCTTGGACCTGAGCAGTTTGCTGGTATAGATGCAGCCAGTGAGAACAGTCAGAAACACAGGCTAAAAGCCTGTGTCTGAGTATTTAATATAAATAGCTTGATCAGAGGTGAGCTAAAGTCACATCTGTGATGCAAACAATGTAGAAAGAAAATTAATTTTTACCCATCTCCCATGGTAATCCCCTTTCCATGGGCAGAGATGCCATTCACTAGACCAGGTCACTCAGGGCCCTATCAAACCTGGCCCTGAACAATTCCAGGGACGAGGCACCCGCAGCGTCTCTGGGCATCCTGTCCCAGTGTCCCACCATGTTATGAGTGCAGACTTTCTTCCTGACATCTAATCTAAACCTGCCCTCTTTCAGTTTAAAACCATTATCCCTTGTCCTGTCACTGTCTGCCCGTATAAAAAGTCCATCTCCCTCCTTTTTATAAACCCCCTTAAGGTACTGGAAGGATGAAATGAGTTTTCCCCAAAGCCTTCTCATCTCCAGGCTGAACAGCTCCACCTCTCAGCCTGTCTTCGTAGGGAAGGTGCTGCTCAGATCACTTTTGTGTCCCTTCTCTGGACCCACTCCAACAGGTTCACCTCCCTCTTGTGCTGAGGACCCCAGACCTGGATGCAATACTCCAGGGTGGGACTCGTCATATATTCTTCCTGGCTGGCTCTCATTTATTATTGTTGGTAAGTATCTGATTCCTATGTTTTAATCTAGAAAAATGTCTTCACAAACCAGGACTTGCCAATTCTGCAAATAAAATCTATTTTCCAGGCAAAGGCTGGCTGCTGACTTCCAACCGTGCAGCTCTTCAGAAAGGTGTGGGAACACCAACACTCATTCTAGACAGTCTTTCCCTGTCTTGGGAAAAGTGTTTTGGAGGGGGAAAAATTCATACGCCTCTAGTAAGAAAGTCAGTGAAATGTTCTGAAAGATGCACTGTTTGCCTTGTAGCATCAAATGCTGTGTGGTCTTGAGAGCTGTGCTGCTGCTCAGAAAATGAAGGGAAAAAAATGAGCAGTAGCCTTCAGTGTGGCCACTGTGTGTTCTTGCATTTCATTTATGGTCTGCCTTCACCAGAGGATTAATTTGCTGCTAATCTGAACCTTCCCTATGCAGAGGCTCCGCATCAGCAGTGTCCTGGAAAGAACGGTGTTTCTCAGGACCTTCTCATAGTCAAACTACAGAAGCACAGTGTGCTCTTAAGGCAGGAACCAAACTAGCTGGAAAAGTGTTTAGCGTGTAGTTATCAAGGATTCATTTTTCACAGTGAAAGGATACATCAAGTGGGGTTTTGCAGAGGTGAGTCCTAGATCCGGTTCTAATGAAAATATTTTCATTTTCCTGAACTCAGAGTACCTGGATGATGACCAGGATGCTGGAATATAGATAATGTTTATTACATTTGCAGATGATACCACGCTAGGAAGGACTCCAGTAAAATGAGAGGGAGAGAATTCAAACGTGATCTTGAGAGACTGGAGATACAAGAAAGTCCAAGATACCAAAATCAGCCAGGAACATCCCACGGGGCAGATACAGGATGAAAATCAGCTTTCTGCATATGTCAGTCCTGCAGATCAGAATGATGAACATCAACCAGTGATGTCAAGTGGCTGATGAACCCCAGACCAGAAGATCTAAACCCTTTCCTTTTGCTCAGCAGTAGTAAGATCTCAGCTAGAGTCCTGTGCGTGGTCTGGTGCTCTGAAATGCAAGTGAAAGACGGAGCTCCATGAGAGATTCCAGAGGAAAGAGAAAGATCAATCACAAATTTTAGGCAGCACTGATACTGTCACTATAACAGCAGAAGACTGAGGAGGATCCTGGGAGACAAGAAAACAGGCTTCAAAAATACAGAGGTTGCTAGACAGCAGAAAGAAAGAATCTGTTTTCTGTGCTCATTTGGACATGTGACAAGTTGTGGGCTAAGAGAAGTTACATCAGGAAAACCTCCTAGGTTAGTCACTAGGAACACACTTCTAATGGAAAGGAAAGGAAAGCATGGAAGTGCATTGCCAGAAGAGTCTCCCCTGACTGAATGTCTGTCAGGAGTGGTCAGTGTCCACCCTGCTTGGTGACTAATGAGCTCCTAAAAGGAGCTCACAGTTGCATGACTCAGGAGCGAGCAGTTTCCTCTCCACATGACCCAGAAGATGCTGACAAAGCCCACCTGCATCACCATCTTTAAATTGACTGCTGGTCATAGACACTACTGTTAAAATAATTCCTGGTTTCCCAGTCACTTTCTCCAGATCTCCAGAGCCTGCCAGACTTAATCCAGACTAATTCAGCCACAAATGTTTGCTCAACCATCAAATCCCCTTACCTGGATGTGACAAATGAGTTTCGGTCACCTCAGTTTTAGGTGGCAGTGCTAAGGTCTGTAATAAGTCACTGAGGCGTCATGCTCCCAGCTGACCAAGAGCTCTTCCAAAAGCATGATTTGGATGGGAGCTTCCACAATGCAGCATTTCCAAAATCCTCACCTAAGTGTTGCAGAGAGCCAAAGCCTGAAGTAACCGAGTGTTCAGCGAATGACCAGCAGTGACCTGATTCTGGCAGCCAGCGGTGTTGTTCTAGCAGAGGACGTTGCTTGACACCTAACCCAAATAAATGCATCATCCTGGCAAAGCAAGGAGAAAAAGAAGAGCAGCAGACAAGGTTGCCTTTCTCTGCAGACACTGCAACAGACAGAGGAGAGCTCCAGAGCTGTGACCACTGGCATGAAGGATTTTGCTGGTGTTACCACATCAGCCCTAGTGAAGACAAAGCCATAAGGTTGGGCTCTGCCTGCTTTTTCTTTGCCCTCATTTTATTTGTCACCCTGGGAGTACCACTGGAGGTAGGATTCATGACACAGCAATCAGGCACACGAATTTCACTTCGGGGAGAAGGTAAGTGCTTAACAAAATAAGTCACAAAAAAAGACACTGATTTCCTGCCCAGACACCTCACTAAATTCCTTCACACCTAGACTTCCTCTGACATCTGAGGCTGGCATCCTCTGCACATGCCCGGGAACGCCATGGCTCAGATAAGCACTCCTGAAGGACTCATCTACTCCAGCAGGATCTTGTCACAGTGACAGCCCCGGCTCCAGAGCAAAGCCCAGCAGTCACAGCCACTCTCCATCAAACAAGTGCACACCTTCTGCAACCTTGCCAGTGGAGCTCAGGGGACAAGAGCTGCACTTCCAAACCTCAGCTCAGCCTCAGGAGGACTTGAAAATTTCCACATCCCGAAGAGACCAGAGAGCCTTGCAGAACGAGTTGCCTTCTCCTCCTGGGGAAGCTCAGCCCTACACAGCCCTGAGCCCAAAAGGTACAGGGCAGAGCCTTGCTGTGAAGCTTCATCACCGCATGGGTGGATTCGATTTTGGCAACCCCAGTGAGGAAGGGCTCTGTCCCTGACAGCATCCATAATGGTCCAGAGTGCTGCTCTTCTCTCAGGAACATCCCTAAGGAGAGCCTGGCCATCCCAGTCATCCCATCTAGGCAAAGAAGATGATGAACTGTTCCTTGTTTCAGACATCAGCCACACAAGGCAGACACCTACAGGGTGCCTCCAGTGGGCCTTAGTCAGGGAGGCAGAAAAATTGCTGGCAGCACAGAATTCAGCTCCTGCAGCCTTCAGGATGGAACTGGGAGAACGGGTGTGTGGTCTTGACTCCTGGCTGATGCACACAAATACCTAAGAGCTCATGCAGATCAGGATTTACACCTTTCCTGGCCTCAGTCCTGCGTTCAGCACCTCTGTGGGGCACTGAGGGCTGACATAAAGCTTTTCAGGGACAGCGAGTGGGACCCATACATTGCTCCCACAGACAGGTACAGCCTTTCCCATTGCAAGCACTACAAGAGGAAACGAGTTAAACCACATCCATGTTCTCTCCAACCTCCTTAGTGAAGGTTACTAGCTGGAGGAGCTTTCATAGCAAGAACCCAAAAGCATCCTGAGGAAAGAGGAACTACAGCTCCTACAGTCCCATCGTGCTCTCAGGACTGTGTAGTGCTTTCACTGGCCCCCACTACAGTGTTTTTATGGTTTTCTTGCTTTCCTTTCTGCTCTTTTTCATGGTCCCCCAGAGTTTCAATCAAAGTTGCATTTCTCCGCTTCTTGTCCCCCCCAGCCCCTTGCATTCCTGGAAGGAAAACAAGGACAGACGGAGCTGCCTGGCTGTAAAAAGCTGTTCTTACAATGAAAGCAGTGCTTTCCAATAAAACTTAAGCAGTCTGGCTGCGCTGCCTGTGCTCCGCTTCCCTGCTCTAGGGCACATCTGCAAAGATAGAGCAACCTCAGATGGGTGACATAAATAATACAGAATCATTCTTAATAATCAAGCAACGTCAGCCTTGCCAAAAAAGTAGCCGATACACCCATTCCAACTACTGCACGCTTATAAATACGCTGATCTCCAGAATCCCCCTTCCCCCAGAGCTGGTGACTGAGCCAATCCCGAGCTTGATTTTTCTTTTAGTTGGGTTGTTTATTGCCAAATTCCAAAACAAAACTAAGCAAAACACACACACACAAGTCACTTTTCAGATGTGATTTATGAAGTGTCTCTAAGTAAGCGCATGCATCACACATAAAAACACCCCGGGCTGGGGTTCCAGCTGCACAGGAAAAGCGGCAGCAGGAACTCTCACTGCATAATAAACTACCTGAGCAAGCCCTTTGCTTTGCCTCTGAAGGCTTGGGGACAGACCTTCAGGGAGAGGCATAACTGCAGCAGTTCATTACCTTCCTTCAAGCTGTGAAATTATGCCTTTTTTGTTTCATTCTAAAAAGCTTCTTTTATACACAAAGGCGCACACACACAAGAAAGGCAACTATCAGCCTTCGGTCAGTTCACACAATGCTATCCCTGCATGTACAAATAGTTTAACACCCCTAACTTTAAGCCTTTACCAGCATCTCTTCAGTCCTAGAAGAGAAAGGGTGCCTAATTTTACCTTAAAGGAGGAAAAGCACATTAATCTTCAGTCCATCTTTGGTTAACAACAGTGCTGTGTACTCTGTCCCAAAGCACTGTCCAAGATATGTCTCGACTTTACAAGAGTGATACAAGAGCCTCTGCTCTGCCAGTGGCTGCGAGAGTAAGTCCCTGAGCGGCAAAACAGGGTTTTCAGCAAGGACAGAGGTCATTGGCATGCTCTGTGTGGCTAAATTGGGTGTAACATTTTGAGCCCCATTACACACTCCATGGTAGTGCCTGGTCCAAGAAAGGTGCTGTGGCAGGTTATTGGGTTGTTGCAGCCCCTGCTCAGCTCTGTGCAGGGCTCAAAATTGCACCTCCAGAGGTCCATGCTCTGTTCTTTACCTCAACTCCTGCTCTCCTCCCCAGGCCTGGGGAAGTTCAGATATTTTTAGCCACTTGCCATGAGTGAAGGAATGTCTTTTCCAAAGTTACCTCATTCCTAATGGCGGCTCTGCCAAGACAAACAGGTCCTAAGTGTGATTACTCCAACTGCAGCCAGGGGAGAGAGCTCACACCACAGTAATGTGCATGCTCGAGTCCTAAGTACTTGGAATTATTAGTATTTATGGTGCATGAAATTGCATTCCTCACTTCCTCACCTGGCCACACAGATAGGAGGGGGAGGGAATTTCAGATCCTTCCTGCCCTTACGTGGCTGAGCACTTCTGAAAGCTCTGAGCACTGGTGAAAGGAGCAGCCTTGAGAGCCCCAAGACAGATGACAGATGGGATGCTCTCTGGACTGGGGCCTTTTCAGGAATGTATGCCAAAAGGAAAGGCAGAGGCCAATAGCAACTCCGTTTCTCGCCTGGGGAAATCTGTTCTACCCCAGGCTTGTTTTGTTAATCACACACTCACCTCCATATGCCTTTACTCTCATCTCATTAGGGCCATCCCATGAGCATACAGCAATTAACACCCTCCAGAGCAAAGGGACCAAGAGCGCAGTGAATAAACTCTATGGAAAACTATTGTGCCTCAAACACCAACTAATTAATTCTCAAAAACACCGTCCATGTTTTAAAACCAGCACAGCATTTACCTCTCACAAGTGGGAAAGCTGAACCGTGGAACTTAATTGACTTGCCCGTGGCCACCAAGGCAAACCCGTGTCAGAGCAAACCAAAGCCAGCAAAGCTGCTGCCTCTCTCTGCCCCACATCGCCTGTGTGACCCCACGTCTGAGGGACTATATCATGGGAGAACAGGACCTCTCTGCTTCTGAGGGCTTTCAATAAACACCTTCAAGGTGTTCAGACACAATTTTGCCTGCAGATATCACATAATGATGGCCACTACTTGGAGTTCTGAGCTTGGGCACTCCAGCCGTGCCAGGTGGGGAGATTTAGATATTAAAAACTCCACTTACCTATTTTTAAAAATTTATCATACCCCCCCCAGAAATATAAGAACAGCTAGTTCAGTGCACAGATGGAACTTTTCTCATGTTATCCACCACTAGCAGGAGGTGCCTGATCCAGAGGGAACCAGTAAACAAATAGGCTTAAGATGGGGAAAGTATTGATATGCAGTCCCTCCCTGCTTTATCCATTTTGGGCACTGCCTCAGAATCACCGAGCAGCCTTCGGCCACAGCCTCAGAGCTGCTCTGCACTGCCCAGGCTGTTGCCCAGGCTGGCTTTGCATTAACAAAAATTGTAATACAGGTGATGATGGGCAAAGAGACGTCAACATCCAGGACACGAGTTCCTCATGGTGGGTCTCGTGCACAGCATGTATCATCCTCTCAGCAGTGACAAACTCAGGAACAACAATAATAACAACAACAACCAACAGGCTTAATCCCTTTCCAGGGAGTTCTTGTCTGGAAAATCCTCCTTATGAAAGACAGATGTGAACCTGCCAGTCCAGTCAGATGCAGAAAGCCCTGGTAAATGCAGGAATGAACATTCTCGCGCACAGAATTGGCAAGGAATAACGGGGAGATTCAAACAATGAAAGACTTAAATCATTTCAATATGACAGGCTGGATTTGAGAACAATTTCAGGCCATGGACGTGGAAATCAAAGACCATCATCTCTGGCAATCCCAAAGGAAAACAATCCTTTCCTTTCCCCAGAAAGTGAAGTTAGAAGTGAAGGTGAAGCAAATTGAGACTGAGGAAGGGAATGATCCCTATCCAGCAAGGCACATTGCAATAATCAAAGCACACACATTACTGGAGATGTAATTTAAAGCAGAGATCAAATTCTACAAAGCAAGACAAAAAAAAAAAAAAAAAGAAAAGTAATAGTAAAGGAATTCTATGAGCAACAGGAAACCTCAGCACTGACAGGGCTTTTGCTGAGCACTACACAAACCATACAGCATAAGCTGCACCTGAGAGGACCTTTCCTATTGCGCAAGTATTCAAACCCCCTGCCAGACTGTGAGTGTGATTTTGCTCTGCTTTCCATTAGCCAGGATCGAGATCCAGCATCTAATGAAAGCTCTAAGTCTCTCTAACCAGCAGGAATAAGAAAGATGCCAACTGAATTTCCTGGATTAAGGCAAAACAACAGGAAAGCTTGGGAGGTCTGAGTCTTACCTTGGACTCCTGGCAGCAGAGTGTGACAGCACCACATCTGCTTCCCGCATCAAAGAAAATGCCCAAGCCCACTTTTAGGGTGATGTGAACAGCACCTTTCCAAACTAAAAAATCACCATTGTTCAGAAGTCCAGAGCACCCAGATACAACCAGTGAGGTGACAAGTGGCAGCCCATTGCTGGACATCACAGCACAGACACACTAACCCCCCAAATCACTCACCCACAGAGGGGAAACTCCCCACTCTCAGAAATGCATGTTCAGGGGGTAACCTGAAAAGCCCGAAAAATGCACCAGGATGGAGAACTCCAGTCCCAAAGCAATGGTCTCTTCATCCACCAAATGTCCTATCCCTGATTACCAGCTCTCCAAGGATAGGAGATACTGGTTGTGTTAATTCTCAGCCTCCATGTACTTGACCCATTTTTATCCAATTTGAAATCAATGTCTCAATTCTTCCTTCAAACAGATTCTTAGTTCAATTACTTTCTTGTTTCTTTCATTCATGTTAAAGGGCTCACAAACTTTCTAATCAAAATAATAGCAATTAATTTAGAAAGCTTGATTTGTAGGTGACTAAGGTCCTTTCACACCTCTCTGACCTGCAAATCTACTAGCTTTGACTCTGTACATAAACATTTTGCCAGTAACCTTGGGAAATTGGGATCGCATTTTAGGGAAGGATACTGTGATTCAGAAAGCACAAAATATGTATAGCATTGTTTGCTATTCTTCTACCACCTCAAAACCATTTTGGGGTAACGTGGCATTTCTACACTTCCCTTCTTTGTGTCAACTTTCACATCTGGGGACGTACAACTTCTTCAGTCTTCCAGTTGTTTTTCTCCCCCAAAAGATGTCAAACCTTTTTTGCAAGCTGCAGGGATGTCCTCACAAGTTTCTAATCACAAGGGTTTCCACTGGGGGTGACTGCAAGTGATGATTCGAACTGTGCAAGTTCTGTTCCAACAGAAAAGCACAAAAATGCAGCTGCTGCTGCTTGGAGCATGGCCGCTGCTCAGCAGAGCACCACCACCTTGTGTCTTCCTGGGAAAAGCAAGAGGGAGTCATTTGTGCAGCGTGTGTGAAATGTTAGGTAAAGCTGGGAGATTTACAGGTGAAGAAGAGATGGTGATTCCAGCACCATCAGCTTGGGCATCAGTGCAATACTGACTCCTGCAGTGACCTCCATGGCTCTTCCTGAACGCCCTCTTCCTTCTTTAACCCCTATGAATTCCTCTGCTGGGACAAAAAATCCAGGAGCTGGCTTGCTGAAACAATAGAGGATCTTAGTGCAAATTGCCTTTTTTCAGCTTTTTCTTTTTTTAATGAGGGTGCTAAAACACTGGCACAGGTTGCCCAGAGAGGTGGTAGATGCCCCATCCCCAGAAACATTCAAGGTCAGGACTTTGAGCAAGGTTGGACAGGACCCTGAGCAACCTGGTCTAGCTGAAGATGTCCCTGCTCATTGCGGGGAGCTTGGACATCATGATCTTCAAGTTCCCTTTCAATCCAAACTATCCTATAATTCCATGAATCTGTTACAAAAACAATACCTGCCCTCTCCCTTCCACCCAGGGATGTCCCACACAGGCCTGCAAGTTTCCATAATTGAGGAGAAAAACACAAGCAGCTTCACATTATTTCTCTCTTTTCACAGTTCTTGTTCACCTGCTATCAGTTTCCCATATTTACCACCGTGAAATCAAGTTACATATTTGAAAATATTTATCAACTGTCTGACATTTGAAAATCTATTTACAGTGCTTTTCTTCCCATTACCCTGTTTACTTTACAACTTTGACTTTTTTGAAATGCCATTTTGGAATATTGATTTCACGTGAATTGCAAATAAAAATGGGCTTTCTTGGAGAAAATTAAATATATATTTCATATGCAACAGACAGGAAAATCTCTCTGAGTCACTCTTGCATAGAGAAATAATTGGCCTATTTAAGAGGGTTGTGTAATGTTGTGTAGCTCTGGAGACTGAGGGCTAAATGCTGATGTGCTGGGAAGACTGGGGGTTTAAAACCTGCTCACAGTCCAGCATCATCAGACCCATTTATTCAGTTTGTGTTTTCACTTTTCATGGTCCTGACAAGGAAAATCTCTGCAGCAAAACTTGGCATTTGACTCCTTCTGTTCTCTACTGCATCTATTGCCAGCTCTGCAGCTCTCTACAAAGCTTTTAGTGAAAGGTGGGTGAGCGAGACTGGGGAAGGTACGTGACATTGGCTCCTTCTGTACATAAATATTTTGCCAGTAACACTTTGTCCGTGAGACGTGTGAAAAATGACACAGCTGACAGGGCTATGCAAACAGAGCAACTCATGCTGGGGCCAGGAACCCTCTTTGCTGCTTAGTCTATCCTTCTAAGCAATAAACTTTATGGGGGAAAAAAAAACCCAACAACCCTTTTGTCAGAGACTAGGTTTGTCTTTACTGGGAAAATGTATTAATAGAGTTTGGTTGACAGACTTGCAAATCAAGTTAAGTAAAGCAACCCCTGTCCTAGAGGAGGAAGAGAAAAGGTGTCATTACAAAGGATGAGCTCACTGCAGGGCTGTGAACAGCCACTAGAGATGGATGCACTTTTCTACCAGAGGGAGCCTCTAAAATCCTCTGTGACGTAGTCCAAGTGCCTTCCCACCCCAGATGGAGGCTTATTGTGAGCTAAACCCTGCACATCAATCCTTGCCCTACCACAGGGGAAAGCGTCCATGCATCGAAAGGAGGAGCTTTGCAAGCCTTTACAGGGCTTCGTATGAGGAGCATTCCCATGCAGACTTTTGCTTAGAAAAATACCCAAACATTCATAAGAACTGTTGCAGAAAGCATCAGACCTTGAAAACCTAAAGGGAAGAATTTCAGACTCAGGGGAGTCTTCTACAGCAAAGGAAATGGGACAACTGGAAATATGGAAGCAACCCAAACTTGCCACAAAGTGTCTCTGCAACTTGCTGCAAAGCTGACAGACATCTGTATTCCCTCGTGCTCCTCCTGTGCTTAACAACAAAATAAATCAATAGCTGTAGTGATCTGTGTCCTGAAAGAACAGGCACATCATGTGGCAAGTGCCCCAAGGTGTCAGGACTGAAACTGGGCCCCGGAGAGCCCAAATGGGCACGACCTCACCCCTTGGGCTGAAGAACAAGCAGTCCCTTTCAGTTCCACAAGCAGAGCTGATCCATGGGGCGCAGGGCTGCAGTGGCAGAACAGCTTCAGCGGAGCCAACCTGCTCACAGGCAGCTCAGCAGAGCTCCACTCACAGCTGCAGGGGTGGGTCCCAAGGGGTGGGATGGCATGTGCTGAGATAGCATATCCCTGCAGGACCTCATGGATTCACAGCTGGCCCCTACGGCAGGTGGGCTGGAGCGAATGCCTCCAGCCAAATCTCCAGCTCAATGTCTTATTAATGCAAATCCTACACAACACTCCTAACTCGCCCTGGCAGGTGCCATTTGCTGCTCACAAGAGAGGCAACAGAAGCTTCTGGGTAGGAGGGTCCCCTAGATACAAAACCTCATAATGAGTGATGCCTGACTGTTTCAAAAGAATATATATTACCTATGAGCCAGACACCAAGAGGAGAAGAATTCTGAAATTTTTGAAGCAGTTATTAATCATACAATCATGAAGGTTGGAAAAGACCTCTAAGATCGTCAAGTCCAACCATTAACCCAGCACTGCCAAGCCCACCACTAAACCAGTCCCTAAGTGACACATCTACAAATTTTTGAACACTTCCAGGGAGCGATTCCATCACTTCCCTGGGCAGTCTGTTCCAATGCCTGACCACAATTTTAGTGAAGGGACTTTCCCTAATATTCAATCTAAACCTTATCTGGTGCAAGTTGAGGCCGTTTCCTCGTGACCTGTGAGAAGAGGCTGACTCCCACCTGTCTACAACCTCCTTTCAGGCAGGTGAAGTCACCACTGAACTTACCAACAGATATCAGAAAGACATGTAAGACAACTTCCCTCTTTACTGTAGTAAACAATGTCCATTAGCCAAAGTGGCCTTTGAAGTGACAGACAGGATGTACACATTAATTTTAATGTATACAATAGGAGGATAGGGGAACAGGTAGCCTGCATCGTAGATACTTGCCTTGACAATGCTGTCATTGCACTGCTTGCGTTGCCTCCTAATCCATCTGCAGGAAACCTTCAAACACGAAAAGTTATTAAATCCAGAAACGATAAATTATCTACAAGGAAAAGGGAGAAGAAGCAGCTCCTTTAATCTCCCAATAAAGAAGCAGAGGAAATTGCATCATCCCCAGATGGGAGACCAGTGTGGCTGGCCAGGCAGACAGAGGGATCACTGCGCTGGCATCAGTGACACTGCTTCCACAGACACAGACAGACAGACAGCTCCAGAGAAGAGGGCTAAAGGGAATGCCTAGATCCAGCTCCCTCCTGGCCATCTAAGAGTCTTGACACAATCTTTGTACCTGGTTACTCTTTCTCATATACAGCACATCAAATCCCCAGCCCTAATGCATGGGGGAAGTGAACTTTGCTGCTCAGACACATTTCTGATGCGGTTCTCAAACAATGTGGGAAAGACAAGTTGTAGTTCTCTCTGGCCAAGTGTAAAACCCACCAACTACAAAGTGAAGCCGAGCTGAAAAACTACACTTGTCTTAATTTTCAGAGGAATGTAAAAAGAAATGAGAAACAGATTTTGACTGAGTATTTTTTTTAGTACTGCAATTTTTAATTTTTTTTTCTGATCCATTATCTCATCAGTAGCAACATAGTTTATTTTCTGGCCTCCTTCCACAAGCTCTCCGGGTCAGATAGTGGTATTTGCTTTAATGTAATAAATATGGTTGTTAACCAAAAAGAGGCAGATGTTTATCCCCAAAATGTTCCCTACACATTCGCAACCCCCATTCACCAAGATTATTTCTTGTCTAAATTAAGTGCATTTAAAAACCTGTCTGAAGTAACTACTCCAGAGGCCAACAAATAACTGTTCCTTAGTGGAGAATGATATCCTATAGTCTTCGATCCTTCTGGTCATGCCCCTCACTGTTTACACCTCCCCAGAGCAGAGTAACTGTCGACAAATAGAGAAGCACCATTTCAGACTTGGTCTCAGAACCACAGAATCACAGAACGAGTCAGGCTGGAAGGGACCACAGTGATTCATCTGGTCCAACCTCCCTGCTCAGGCAGGGTCATCCCCATAGCACAGGGCACAGGATCGTGTCCAGATGGGTCTGGAATATCTCCAGTGAGGGAGACTTCACACCCTCTCTGGACAGTCTGTTCCAATGCTTGGTTATTGCACAGCAAAGAAGTTCTTCCTCACATTCAGGTGGAACTTCCTGGGCATCAGTTTCTGTTTCTTGTCCTATTGCTTGTCACCACCAAGCAGATCCTCTGACACCCTCCCCTCATATACTTATATGCACTTGTAAGTCTTCCCTTCTTAGAGCCAGGTAAGAGGTTTTTCTACGCATCAGCCCCTCTGAAGACTTAATGTATGGAGACCCTTGCGCCATCAGCCTTGACCCAGCTGTAGTGACTCTCCAAGAATAAAAGGAAAGGAAGAGCAGAAATCTACAGGAAGCCAGGTTCACAGCTGACTAAGTGAAGGCAGATCAATCTGCCATTGCCTGAGACCAAGCTCACAGCCAGTTACTACAGAGCCACCAAGAAGCAGCAACTATTGCTTGTCTGAGCCCTGCAAAGCCCTGATATTCCATCTGCTTCTGCTTCATCAGACATTTAAACTACAGCTTCGTGCTCACTGGGGACCATCCTACAGCTCTGACAGCTGAGGTGTTGCTGCTCACTGATACAAGATCCAGTTTAAGGGAGCGCTTCCTCACCTCACCTAAACTGGCCATTCCTAAGGATCTGATGGAAAGCTGGGTGCAAGAGCAAAGCCAAATGTGTATCTAACCCCAGAGAAGCAGAACAGACATCAACAGCCCTGACAGGGAGCTCCAGATTTCTGCAGGGACCTCGGCGTCTACCTATCAGCCTGAATGACTCAGCCAGGCAGAAGTTGACTCAAAGCCACAGAAGGGGGGAAAAACATTTTAATACAGAGGCAGGCACATTTATCAGCTAAAAGAAAAACTTCCGTCTCCACTGGGGTTTGCCTTGGTAAACACAGAAGACACAAGTCAACCGGATCGCCCGGCCAACCCCTCACCCCACAGCCAGCCGACACTCAGAGCCAGGCCCCTCTGCTCGCTCCAGCAGGACGCTCTGCAGCTCCCCTCCTCTGAAGTTTGCTTACATTACTGCCTCCCTTTGCTGACATTGGCAGCTTTCTCAAGCCTTTGCATAACTATTTTTTCTTGGATATACTTAATCTATCTTATTTTTATCCCATCTGTGAGAAAAAGCGGCTGCAGCGCAAACCGAACCGCTTTGGCAGTGCCGCCAGCGCCGCAGATCCCATGACCCCCTCGCCAGGCTGCTGTAATGTTTTCTGTTTATCTGGTGCTGCTCTTGGGCACTCACCCATGTCCTATCCCAAATGCACCAGGAATGTGCAAGTCCTCCTAAAGGCCTCTTTCAAGGTGAATTAACCGAGCCTCATGCATACAATATTGCTGAGCCTGGACTTCCAGACTTTTCTCTTTCCATATAAAGTTTTAAATGGGTTTAGGCTGAAAATCTTCCTGAGGGATCTCACGTGTTCTGCATACACGGGTCCTGCAAATGAAGTTGGATGTACTCCCTGGGAGAATCTACCACAGCTCAGGGGGTTTCCAGCAAGGATACAAGGACCACTAGTGTCACATGCGCTGCTTCAAAAGGATGCAGGGCCAAGAGGAGAACCAGCAACAGCTTCACCCGTGTCAGCTGCCGGCAATGGTGGAAATACCACTTGAAAAGCAGGGGTGGGATGCCTGTTGTAATTGCCATGGGATTTAATCCAAGGTAAGTCTGTGGCTGCTGTTATCCAGGAAGATGGACTGAATGGTCTCACTAGTCCTTTCTGAGCTTTTACTTAGGTACCTAAACAGCTGGGTTTGCCTACTTTGTGAGACGGTGTCCAGAAGGATGTGAGATGGTGGCCAGTGATGGGTGCTACACCCTGGACCGTGCTGGCTTGCCAAGAGCTGGAAAACTCTCCAGGGACGCAAGGAATCGTACAACCGTTTAAACTGGAAGAGACCTCCATGAGCATCACGTCCAACCATTAACCCAGTCCTGCCAAGCCCATCACTAAATCATGTTCCTCAGAGCCACATCATGTCTGTTAAATCTCTCCAGGGATGGTGACCCCACCATTGCCCTGGGCAGCCTGATCCAATGACTGACAACCCTCTCTGTGAATAAATTTTTCCTAATATCCAATCTTAACTGCCCCTGGTGCAACTTGAGGCCTTTTCTCCTTGTCCTGTCACTTGTTTCCCAGGAGAAGAGATTGACCCCCACGTGGCTCCAACCTCCTGTCAGGAAGGTGTAGAGAGCAAGGAAAGTGAGGCTGTTTCTCTCCTTCTGCCACCTGAGGTAGCACTACATTGGTACCAAGACTATGGTTTGGAAGCAGGAACGATATGTCATTGTCACAATGAGATCTGCAAAACCACTTCAAGCAACTGTTTGTAAATCCATTTGAGTTTCTAAGTCCAAACATTCGTAAATCCATTCCCACCAACTGGGAATACATGAGTCAGTGACTATCTGACAAATCCCCACAGTTTATACAGGAAGGCATAAAGACATCATCCTTTTTTAAATCAATATTTTTAATCAAAATTTCCTGAAGTAAATGAGTAAAACAAAGATTTTATAAAAGAACCTACCTAAGTACTTAACTCTCCCTTCCACTCTCCCCACTCGTCAATGAAGGAGAAGACACAAAATGGTCCTTTTATTAACAAGGACTGACAGGTCAAGTTATACTCTTATATCACCTCACCATCTTATTTTAAAAAAATCCATATCCCACCTTGCACAACGTTAGAAAATCCTTTTCATTTATACATAAGTGGGTAAACTTTGAATATTTACCTCTTTATTTTTATTTCCCCGCTTTTTTTTTACTAGCTCACTGGCCAGCATCGAAATGTACAGGCATGGGTCATCTTCATTTGTTTGCAGAATGCTTCAGACTTAGGGATTAATTCATTCAAAAGAACCAGAGTACATGAAGTTCTTGGAGAGAGGGATGTAATTACCGCATTTAAAGTTCTCCTGGAAAAATGTTAAAGTGGCAATTTTTTGAAGTTAATGTCTTTTCCTGGTGCTCATTCTGGCTGGAGGCATCCTCCTGTCTTTCCTGATTAGCATTCATCTATTCCTTACAGAAATGCAGGAGATAAAGGAGATGGATGCCTCCTGTGAGATTGAGTGGAGAAGGAGCTGTGGTCCACAGGTGAAGCAGGGAAGCACAAAAGACCTGGAGTGCTCATTTTCCTAAGGATTTCACTTAATCAAATTATCACCAAACTGCAAGCCATTTCTAACCACTAATTACCCACTGCCTGGAAACTATTTTGAACAAATGTAAATGTACAAAATCTGGTTGATGATAGCCTTGAAATGTAGATCCTGGGAAGCCTGTGAACTTTAACAACTGTGGAGAAACAAAACCAGAGTTTCTTTTCATACTTTGATCCTGTTCTAGGGGCAATACACAGGCACACGTAACAGATCTTTCCTTCCTCTCTATTTTCTTGCCAAGGATGCTCTTTGGAAACGGCATTGAGTTACTCCATACAGTTTATCCTTCAGAATGTATCAGATGTTATTTAAATAAATGCATGCTAGAACTTTTCTACAGTGCCTCCTGGTAAACTGCAGCCGTGAAGAGCCTACGCTCAGACTCAAGGGGCCAAAAAAAAGCTGAACTGAAGTCAAACAGAACAATTCAGTCTTGTCCTACAGTACCAGACTCTGCATGGTGATGTTACAGATTAAGCACTTAGGAGAAGGAATGAGGGATCACAGGTGCTTCCCCACAAACACTAAAGCCTGCCTTAGCACTGACTTCTTCTCCTTCTCCTTTGAACCTTACAGGAATGACTTGTCACTGTGTACTGCACCACAGCAGTGCCACAGCTGAATCAACCACCCAGGCATGGACCGGGGGGAAACAACCCCACAGATACCCTCAAACAGTCCATGGCTCAATGGAAAGTAGAACTAATGGCCTTAAAAGCCATGGAGATTTTATTTTAAGTTTTCCCATGCTAAACTTTTAATCTGAAGGTCCTTATGGCCCTTTGCAGATTGAAATAAGGAGGCTGTTTTCTGTAGATCAAAGTTCAAACCCTGATGGAGATTCACCTTTTCCATGTAGTCATTTAGTCCCTGTTGTCCCCATCACAAAATTTCTGCTCAAAAGCAAGATCCAAAGCTCAGGAATTCAGTGAGAGGATAGAAGAGATGATGCAGCTCCTCAGCTTCCTACCCTGCGACAGGGTCTTGAAATTATAATTGCCCAGAAATAAAATTTATGCCGATTCAGGAGATAAGCAGGACAAAACCACGACACAGGCAAGCTGCATCCACTCATCAGTAAAGCAAAAGCAAATACAGATGGAACGGGAGATTTTTTTCTGAGCTCCTGTTTGGAATCTGCTTTTTCTTCCAGGGTCAACAAAACCTCCAGCTTCAAACTTTTGCATATATGCTTTAAGAATTAGCATGCTGTGAGGTCTCGCTGGAGACAGCACATGTTTTCTCAAGCAACATATACAACAAAAAGTCATGAGGGTTTTTTCCACCCTTCCCTCCTTATTAACACAAAGCAATCACAGAGAGCTTTTCAGTTTTCCAGGACACCACAAGCAAGAAGGAATGAAACCTCTGACAGATGGCTTTGAGGTAACACTCCCACTTTGCAATTGGATAAGATGATCTTCCTCATGTCATAGATGTTGGACTGGGGGAGGTCACAGGCTTCCTTGCTGTTCCAGCTGCACTTGATCTCCTCCTCAGGTCCACAGTGGTCCTGTGGGGCACATCAGGTCCCAAGAAGACACTGAGACAGGGATATAATTTAGGGTGCTTGCATCAAGCTGTGCTCTTTTGAAATAACTCTAGGCTGTCCAGGAGACATGGAAAGGCAACGTAGGAAGTTTTATGTCCACTTCACAAGCTTGCTTCTCTTTAGTAGGTGGTTTTCCTCCTATCTTTGCCTGCATTCCTGTATTTCACAGAAAATACCTTTATTCTTTCCTCCCTAGGTCAAGTTTTCTTTTGCTGGTTGCTGTATGCTTTCACTTTATCTCTGAGCTGATTCACACTGTGTGATCTCTGCCATGAGGGGAAGAATCAAAGGTCAAGAAAGCTCTAGTGGTGTTTCTGTAGCAGTGAGTTCTGTAGTAATGAACATTTCAGGTTCTGGAACTTTTCCATCTATGCTAGTTCACAGCTCTCTCACAAGACTGGTGCTTGAGTATTAGAACTGGCTGCCCCGGGAATCGGTGGAATCATCGTCCCTGGAAGTATTTAAAAAGTGTGTGATGTGGTGCTAAGGGACATGGATAAGTGCTGAACACAGTGGTGTTGGATTAATGGTTGGACTCAATAAAACCAGAGGTCTTTCCCAACCCTAATGTTTCCATGACTCTGTCATTTTAGTCCAAGCCTACTGGTACCCACTGAGGTGAGGCTCGGGAACCTGCATGTGTCAAGTGCATGAACCACTGGAGCACTTGGTGTCTTCAGACACAGGTGCTTCAACCTTCCCAAAATTTCCCTCCAACATTCATTGTGGCCACCAGACATCAGCACCTTGTCCTAAGTACCTGTCTCAGAGGGAGATGACAGAATTCAGAGTTTGTTATCCATCTCCCCACAAATGTTTGCAACACATACTCACTTCAGAGTTGGGAACCTATTTGTCTCACTCTGGAGTCCACTTGCACTACTTCGACAACACCGTTTACACTTGCTTTAAGGATACTTTACCTACTCGGGAGGAGGTAAAAGCAGCTGAACGTACCTGAGAATTGGCCCCACAAAATCTCCACCTCTCCTTTAACTGCTATTATCACACAAAATGGGAACAGCAAATGTTTCAGAGAACAAACCGTACCGGTTTAGGGCAAATGGGTGCAGAGGCTTTATCATTGTTGCAGTGCCAGAAAAATGAACAAATTTGCCCCCTGGGTTGAAGCTAAAGGAACAAAATTCTTGAGCCCTGCCTAAAATCACATGGGTCTGTTTGGCTCGTCTGATGTTGTTCCATGGTGATTCACAGGCATTGCTCTGCCTTACTGTGTGATGCTTGGCAGCCAGCTGCACAGTCAAAGCTGTGCAGAGAGCAAACCAGGGCCCTGATGCATACTTTTTTTTTATTCTTGCAAGCAAGCTCCTGCCTCAGAGACAACTCTAGAAATCTACAGAACAGGCAAAGTCCAGACAGAATCAGCAACTATTTAGTGTTGCTGGAAAATAAAGCCAGATTGCACAGCCCGATAGCCATATGATCCCCTTCTAACATGCATCATTTCTCTTAGTAACAACAACAGGCAGTGCCTCACACACTGCTTTGCAAATAATGATTAAGGTCGAGAATACCTCCCCAGATTACAGCCTGTCCTTTGCACCTGCAAAACCCGAGTTATGGAAAGTTGACTTGAGGCCACGTTTAATCGAAGCCTTACCCATGTGTCACAAGAGCAAACCTGCAGCCATCCCACCCAGCAGCGTGACCTGGAGCACCGATTTTAAGTGTGGAGGCATTCAGCAGAGCCAGAAGGAGTCAGGAGCACTGAATTTCTGAGTGACTCAGAACCTGTACTGTACATGTAGGGTCCGAGGAGACAGGGTGTCTGGGAAGGGCAATTAGGTGTTCCCTCGTGTGCCCAGCGAGGAGCTGCTGAGAGCCAGCCAGCTGGAAACACCGGCGATGTATCTGAACAGGCACCTGCCTCCTGGCCTGCTCCTCTCAGAAGCTGGCTGGCATGGCACAGAAGCCTTTCCTGAATATCAGCTGGAATTTCTCACGAGTGGTGCATGAGATATTCATCGCCTGGCACAGCATCCTCCTGAAGGGCAGGTGATGCAGACCCATGCAGGGAAGCATAAGCTGAAGGTGGAGGTTGGCTTCAATACCACCACCGTGCCCATGGTGTACTTCTGTCGCGGTGGGAAGGGTTTCTGCTGCCACTGCTGCTGTCCTTACACGAAACTCCTGTTTTGAAGCAGTTTGTCAGGAAGCATTAGCATGCCTGGCAGGTTTGCCTAGCCTGGGCTTCTTCAAGTAAGCAAACAGAACGACGGGAATTCCCAATTTTTCATGTTTAAACAGTAAAACTAAAAGCTATTTAGAATCCTGCTGACCAAATCTCAGATCTTGCAGGCTCGGTGCTGTTCAAACCTCCTTAGCAGGCTGAAGAGCACCCTTCTGGCTTCTGAATTGCAGCAGAGAAAGAAAACACTTACAGAGCTCTTCAAGGTAAAAAAGGAAGGAAGGAGGACTGGCCACCAACAAGTGATCACTCTCTGCTTCCACCTCCTGCTTGTGAGAAGGGATCTTCCCTACACTTTGGGCGCATCTTTATCCCCTCATTCCTGTGCACACCTGGCACCACACACTGCTGTGACATTCATGGCATCATTGCTCCCAGGAGAGCTTTTTGTACTTGCTCTGTAATCCAAATCTACTAAACACACATTAATCTAATCGTAACCATTGTATCAAGCAGAAGAAAAGAATTAAGAAACTTAGCTTACAATGTGCCAACTATTCCAGAAATCAGATCACTGTGGATAATAAACAGCGAGAAACAACAAAACAGGAGTCAGAGGAACTGGAGTCTTTCATGGTCACCGGTGTAGTAAATCAGCACTGCAGTTTAACACAGACAAATGTAGTGTAAAGTAATATATCTGAGGGAAAGGACTGGGCTTGAAAGCACATATTTAAATGTGACATTCATGCAGTACACTAGCCAGGAAAATGAGGCTGATTTCATTAAAGAAAAATAAATCTCTGAAGACTATACAGTCCATGGATACATTAATAAAAAAGATGGGGGAAAAAAAAGTAGTCCAAGCATAATTTAGGCTATGTCAGAGGGGAATCACAGTGACTAGTAAAATAAAAGGAGCACAAGATAGATTTTATTAAGTTAGTGAAATAAGTCTGGATGGGAAGCTCCAGAAGACTATCTTACAGGTAGTGTGTCAAGGACCAGTGAGGATGATGTGTCAGCTTCAGCTGCTGTCTCCATCCTTAGTACTGGTTCTGATGAACAAGGAGAAAAGTCGGATTTAATTAGCAAGCTCCCTGTGTATATTTAAGATAGCGCCTGCATACTTCAATTATGGCAACTTCAGATGTTCTCAGCTTTCCACTGCACCAGCCCCTATGGAAACAACCCCCTCTTCAAGGACAGGCAAAGAGAAGAGAGCAGGGATTGGTAGTCTTTCCAATGCCAGTGGTCAGCGAAGGAGGAAAACGCAGAATTATTGTGGTCACAGAGGAAATCAGAGCTCAGATCTGTGTTTTGCTCATAACCACAGAACACCTCTGAGAACTCTCCAAAGTGCAGGTACACAGATGTATTTGCTCCAGTGAAAACCAGCCTCTGCTGGTGTGGGAGGAGACAGACTGCTCCGTGCTCATCAGGTTAAGAGCAAACCAATTCTGGCCAAGGACACTGGATGAAAACTCCTTGCTTTTAGCAAAGCTGTGGTTCTGCAGTGGTGCAAATGGCCTGGGATGCTCTCAGAGACTCATCCCTAGTGAACTGCTGGGAACTTCCATCAGGAAGATGAGGTCCAAATAGCTTGAGCTGTGATTTCTACCAGTGGCTCTGTGGAAATCAGGTATCTCAGGGTGAACACCACAACACTGACCTTCCTCAGAGGCCAGATTTATTCTCAGCAGAGAAAGAAAACCTCTCGCAGTTGCCAGATTAAGCCGATCAAGAACTAACAAGAACTGGAGAAGCAACAAGAGTAGCCTCCTCCGCTCTGCCTCCAGAGAAAAATCTGGCTTTTATTACAAAATTCCAGCCTGGAGCTTCCTCCCACAGGATAGACCAAGGAGGCCCAGACTTGTATGAATTAACCAAAAATAACACTTCCAGGGAGGGAGAGGATGATTGAGGGAATTGCTGATGGGATACAGAAGCCTCTCACCTCCTTCTCACCAGTTCAAGGCCAGAAGCCAGGAGGAAGGAGAGAAAGCCTCTGACTTTGGGAAGTTTGTTGCGTTTAGCTGATTTACTGGGAAGCAAGCGACTGCCACAACCACCGTCATGTCAGGCAGCCCCAAGCCAGTGGACAGGAGAACAAAAACTGTCCTTCCCATCTCCACAATAATCCATTTTAAAGAGCTATGGGTTGCATGTGGCAAGGCTCAGACTGATAGCGAGCTCCAGGCTCCACCAGCAAACATGTTTAAAAATAGCCAAAGCAAACAGGATGCTGTTTGGGGAGGGAAGGAGGCAGGCACCTTTTCGGCTGTGTTTGGCCAGCAGCAGGGATACGGTCTGGTTGATCCTGACCATCTCCACTACACATCCTCATTGCTATGGCAATGTCCCATAAACAGAGCAGGGATCAGCAGCTCCCTGGAGCAAGGAGGCAGCACTGTCCTCAGGTAGTGGCACTGCATTAGAAGAAGGAAAACAAGAAATTTGTGCAGGCGAGCTGAAGACTCACTAGAGCGTGTAAATGTTACCCAAATTTGTGCATCAGCATTTAAATACCACGCGAACTGGAGCTGGAGCTAAGCAAGAGCAAAGCAGATGAACACAGAGCATCTGATTCAGCCTGAGGAGACAGAGAAGCACAGGGAGCTGGGAAGCACCCACAAACTGGGCCAAGGCTACCCCAAATGCTGCTGCTGTTCCCCAGGAGAAGCCTGTCAGAAACAAAAGCAGATGGCAGCCAACATGCTGGTGGGCAGCAGCAGAGAATCCTTGGGCAACCTCAGGCAGGACAGGGAGCACTGCACCAAACTCAAGCACTGAGGCAGGAAAACGCAGCTCAGAGAAAAGGACCACCAGCACCATGAGAAACAACCAGTGATGGGAGATCTCTCCTGGAGGTCTCAGTGGCAATCCTGGGTTTGTGGAACTGCAGAGGGGTCTGGTCAGGGATGGGAAGTAGCACAGGCCCGCTGTTACAAAGCAGGACTTGTTTGCCCTGCTCTTGTGCAAGGTGAGAAAGGGGGAAGGGAAGCACGTGCTCACCCCACCTTCCTGCAGAGTCTTCACAACCTGTGGCCTCTTAGGGGACTGGTTCCCCCACTGCAGTGGAGTGGCTGCCGAGAGAGGCTTTACTCAAGGTAGTACTTGAGTGAGGTAATCTAAGACAACAGGATTAAACTGAAAGAGACAATTTATGTTGTGCAACAGGAAATATTTCCAGACAGTAAAGTCTGTTGGGCTCCAGAGCACTTTCCCAAGGTAAGCAGCAGAACTGGAATGGCCATCCCTTGGCTCATCTGTCAAGGCTACAGGAGCACGGTGTGGTGCGGAGAACATGCTCGCACAAGGAGAGAGACGGGACAGGGACCCCGGGTTTGCTGCTGTTACACCAGTTCTGTGTGAAAACAGGGACCCAGCATTGGCTTATACACAGAACAAGTTTCTATTAACAGAAGAAAAAGCTGAGATCTAGGGCAAGTATGAAAGCAAAAAAAAAAAAGCCAGAAAGGTCTTGGTGGTACTTGAGACCCTTCAGTTCTGTCATGATCTCACCCTGAGCGGGTTTCTCTTGTCTTCCTTTCTCCCTTGCAAGGGTCAGAAAAAAGCAGCTATTAAGGGACTGATTCTTACCTGCCCTCCACTGCTGTAAATCAAGAATAACATCACTGAAATCAGCAGGGTGATCTCAGGTTAAAATGAAGTGGGTCCATGTTTAAATCCAAAAAAATTAAGGTGAAATTACGGTCATCTCCCAACATAGCACACATAGGTAAAGTTTTAGGATAGTTTAGAAACTGAGTCCTAAAAAGTGCATTTGAGACAGAGGTTCATCTCTCAACAGTTGCATATATGGGTGGATTTCCAAAGGACTGGAGGTCCTATCCCCTCCTTCAAGCACCCAAAGCAGCCTCCCAGTCACCTTGCACAGGCAATGAATCTATTTGCCTCAGAGCTGACTTGCCTGTTGAACCCCTGAGAAAATGCCAGCCTGTCCCCCCATTTCCCTTCACATCGGGAAATACAGAGCGCAGCTCCAGGTAAATGCTGCTTCTCAGGCTCCTAAGAGGTGCTGCGAGCAACTCCTGCTACAGTTTCTCCCCTCCCTCTGTTACATGAGCTCATTACTCTCTTGGCTATGTCTCTGCTAGTAAACTAACCCCTGCCAGAGCCCATTCTTCAGCCCTGAAGCCAATTGGCACAGCCTGACGCCTACATATTATTAAACTCTCTTACACTCTGAAACAAGGTGACTACATCCAAACTGCCTTTGGAGCATCCCGGCCCCTCCCAAACTCCGGCAAAACCCCGAAGTTGTCTCAGATCGAGCTGCGTGTGGTAGCACAGACCCTCGATGCCAGCTCACCAGTACATGTAAAAGCCAGCTGTGAGAATACTGAAAGAGAGTACTTTTTGATAAATCCTTCAGTAGCACGACACTCAGAAAGAGTCTGGGAGATTGGAAGACCCAAAAAAGGATTTCCTACTCAACTCAATTAAAACAAAAAAAAAGTGCCTTTCATAGAGGAACTGTGAAACAAACTCTGAGCTTTTACCTAGAAACTGACCCCAGGCAAAGCTGTCAGTAAATGTCTCCTGGGTGCCCCATTGCCTATGGCAGCAAGACGAGGAGTGCCAAGGCTGGACAGGGAGCTTGAACTTTCCCCAGCCGTGGGAGGCGATGTGCCTTGGCTGAAGGCAGGGGAGAGGGACAGGGTGAGCCCAAAGCCCCCTTCCTACATTCCCATCTGGTAACTTCTTCCACCACTTTCTCATTGGGGAAGGGGGGACAGAGAGGACTCTACTGCCAAACTAGAATGAAACAAGAGGGAATTAAGGGAGCAACACGAATCAAACTGTGACTAGGAGGTAAACACACTCTACACAAAGCCTTGGGATCATTTTTCCTAGGGCCAAGTCCAAGGCTTATATTGCCTCTCTCATAATTAGCTGGTAAATATTGTGTCACTTGTTGACCTTTCTAAACGCTGCTGGGTAGCTGGAGGTGTTGGGAGTTAATCCTGCCTGTGAAGACCTGGGGTTGTGCAGCACTGACTTTATCTGCCGGTGTGCAATGCTCTGCAAGCGATTTTTTCCCTCGCTTACTGACACATTGAGATTTACTGCCCTGTGTCAGTGAGTTCAAGAAAGCCTTTTAACTCTAGAAGCTCTGGGAACCGGCTCCAGCACATGCTTCAGGATTTATCCGTCAGTTTGTTACGCCTTGTTTGTCCAAGAAACAGTCAAGACTGAACGAGTCAGGAATGACAGAAATAGTACATGAAGTCACAGTTGCTCCACTTTAAAGCACAAGCATTTGTGTCTTTTTCCTACCAAATACATGTGCGTTCAGTGAGCAAATAAGGCAATGGCAGAGGAAAGGCAACACAGGCGGGATTTTACAGATGCCAGCTGAGTTGTGCCCGCTCCTCCAAGCGAGGGTAACACAGATTTCCCCAAGTATCAGCTCCTTCTGCTCAGAAAAGCAATCCCCGGAACTGTACACACTCACAAACCCCTGAACGCTGCCGCAAGCCAGCCCTGGGAAAAACCTCTGAACACCAAACTGAAGCTGAAAGACAAACACGTAAGAGAAAACGCTGAGCAGCCCCTTCTCCTTCCCTCACCTCCGCTCACTGCCTGCCCGGCTGCTGTACATCCCCGCGCTGCTCTCTCCCTCTGCTGAACAGCCCTTTTTTCCGTCAGTCGCATCAAGCCACCAGCACAACAGCACCAATGCCAGCCCTCGCAGCTGGCCTGTCCTAGGCAGTGAGACGCACACCGGGCTCCCGTCCCCTCCCCGTCCCCCCGCAGCCCCTCGCCCACCCGAACACCCAGCACCGGCATCCCCCGGCCGCCTCGCCCCCGACCACCTGCACGGACAGGACCACGGCGGCGAAGTTTGCGAGAGAAGGATGTGTTTGCTCTCACCGCCTCAGGTTCCCAGCAGCCTGGGAAGTACAGCGAGCTGCGTGGAGAGAACAAAGTTGTTCTGGCGTTCGGTTTCTTGGCGTTCCTGGCAGCGGGCTGGGAGCTGAGCCCGTGGGGACAGCAGGAGCAGGAATGCGGCGTGACAGGCGGGAGCGTGAGGTGTGCCCAGCACTGTCACATCCTCCCCAAAAGCCGCCGGCCGGGAGGGCGGACGCCCTGCGCGTCTGCGGGAGGGCTGGAGCGCGGAGCGAGCGCGGCAGCGAGTGTCGGGGAGGGCAGCAACAGGAAATGACACAGAAACTTCACCAGGCTCCAATCCAAACTTGGCCCCTGACATGAAAGAGAGGGGAGGCAATTGGGGGCGGATGGGGGGGGAAGAGAAATTTTTCCCCCTCATTAACCAGCGTAAAAATCTGCTGACTGGAAAAAAAAAAAATCACTGTGACAAGTTTTATTAAAGCAAGGAATGAAGGGGGGTAGGGGGAGGATTCCCATCAGAGTTTATTTATTTGAGCAGGAGCGGTGCGATGATGTTAGACACTGAGAGCAAAATGCCATTTTCAGCAGTTTCCTGGCTTTTCCAGGCTCTCGCATGCTCCGGCACGTGCCCGAGGGCAGCAGGCAGGAGCCAGGTCCCCGCTGCATCCTGCGGGGCAGCTGCTGCCCCGAGAGCCCAGGCAGCTCGCCGGGGTGTCAGGGAGTCGCAGCTCCCAGAGCAGAGGGGATGGGCCGGGGCTGCTGGGGACCTGTGTCCAGCCTGCAGAGGATCACACGGCCCCTCACACCTCGGGGACAGGGCAAGTGGCAGCCCAGGTACCGGCGAGACGTGACAATGGCAGGACTCGCAGAAGTAGAAAATCACACTGAGCCTGTCAAACCTTTGCTTGGACATATGCAAGAAACTGCCTTTATTGAACAAAGTTGGGTGGATACTTCAGAATCGTAGAATCATAAAATCATTAAGACTGAAAAAGGCCTCAAACGCCACCAAGTCCAACATGTTCAGCACTAAGCCATATCCCCAACTACCACATCTACACCTTTTCTGAACACTTCCAAGGATGGTGACTCCACCATGTCCCTGAGCAACCTGTTCCAATGCCTGACCAGCCTTCCAGTGAAGAAGTTTTTCCTGATATCCAATCCAATGGATTTTCTAATAGCATTATTCCTAATCTATTTGGATGATTTTCCTAATATCCGCTCTAATCTTCCAGCAAGACAAATCCTCTGAACACCTCTCTGCATGCTGGGTGCAAGAGGACAACAGCTATTGAACTTGGTGGCAGTTTTTAAAGCATCCTTTAAACCTAAAACCTAAAATGAGTCCTCAGAGGCAGCCTAGACCTAGCCTGACTTTAGGCTCTCTGCAAATCCCACCTGCCCTTGCAGCAGGCAGTGCCATAAACTCTTTGACAGGACACCATGGGACTTTCTAAGGGCTCCTCATCTCCCTGATTTGGTACCCACACCACTGCTGAAAGGTGGATGAGATGCCCACACAACAAGGTCACTGTAGATTGAACAGCAGGTCAAATGGAAACTTTTCACTTGGAAGAAGCTGTGTCTCTCCTCATCTGCTGAAAGATGTCCTACCAGATATAGTAAACTGTAGGGACTGTTGGAACCCAGGTCTAAGCTCAGATTTAACTCTTTCCTGGAAAGAAAATATAAACATGGCTGTTCTGCCCACAAATATGAAAGTGGTGAGAGATAATTTTCCTAAAAATTGGGCTTTCTGAGGCTAAAGATGGCCTCACTGGGACCTCTCCATTTACCAATCAGTTTAATAGGAACATAATATTCCCACTCAAAAAACAAGAATTTTAAAATATTCTTATTTAATAGGGATATCTTAAGATCATTCATTTGATGATTTCCATCACCTGGCCTGATCACCTGCATAGCTGAAGCCACAGAATGGTGTCCCAAAACAACATCTGAATCATTACAAATTATGGCATATCATGCAAGGACACGTCCCACCCTGAATCAGAGGCCTTCAGGGAAGGACAATCCACCCCAGATAAGGTATTTCAGTGGCTATCACCCTGTCAAGAAGAAGGGCTGCCTTTTTGATCTGCATTTGTCTGGCCTCACTCTCCACCCTCAACCCTGGCCATCACTCATCAGTCTCTCCAGGAAGCTGCAGATCAGGCATGGACAGAGAAGGCTGCAGCCCACCAAGGTACATCCTCAGTTTACCCCCAAAACAGCAGGAATATTTCAAGCCCAGGCATAGCTGGGGACCCTCCAAAATTTTGGTTGAAAGCACCCAGGCCACGCAGCTCTGAGTGGAAACTGGAGCCTGCTGCTCCCTCGCCATGCAAGCTCAACTTTACAAAACCACAGACAACTCGTAACCTTGTCCTGAATAAATAAAAATAGCTGAGCTTTTTTAGTCTCTCACGGTAAGGCAGATTTATGGACAAACCACAAACCGTGCCTGTCACTCTTTCAAGATCCATTTCCATTGCATTAAAGTTCTTTCTGAAATGTGCCTACCAGAACTGGATGTGGTATTACCTCACCTATCTGTAAATTTTTAACAGACTTGGACTCCTATCCAGTTGCTCCATCAGATGCATCCCACCCTTTGCTGTGCCTTTGTGAATGCAGTAGCGACCTAGCAAGCTGAATTATGGATTTATTGTTATAGTATCATTTTACTCCAAACTTCAACCTTAAACACAAAACACTTTCAGATTTGGCATTTATACAGTGTTCAACATATGCTTTGATCCAAACAAGGGCTTTGACCTGCCTAACCTTTGGCGTATTTTTTTCGCTCCTGTGAATGACTTGGGCACAATCGTACGGTATCAGTTGTCACTCCCTTAATGAGAGGTTATTTTCAATTAATCAAAGAAATATAAACAGAGCCTTGTATCAAGTTTAAATAAGCTCAGAATAGTTCTGTCCTTAAAACAGATGTCTAAAGCTGTGTCTCCTTTCAGATCAGAGCTCGTGCACTGTCAAGAAGAGATCTTGCAGATCTGTTTGCACAACCAGCTCAAAAAAACCAACTATCAGCTCCAAACCCTGACACAGTCCAGTGTGGCCCATTGAAGTCAGTGAATCGGGCAGCCCACGATGCAGATTAGGGTAACCAGGCCAAAATCAGATTTGTGAGGTCTTTACAGATTAGAGAGAACAGCAGAAGGGAATTAGATAGCACCATATTATTTCAAAGTAAGGGTAGCCCTGTATCAAGCCCAGCACACCATAGCTGCTTCCCCGTGGTTCTGATCGTGAAGAGGTCAAATAATAGAATCAGAAGAGGAAGAGATTAACTAAACAGGATCAGGGCTGGTCTTTGGTCCCAGGGCCAGCAGGCACAGCCTCATGCACACTGGGGGCTAAATGCCCTTAAGCTCCAAAAGAGGATGGCCCCATCCAGACCACTTGTTGGGAAAAATCTCTGGTTCATGCTACTGGTCAAGCTATGCCAGAGACCTGGCACCCCGCCCTCGGATAAACAGGGACCGTGACAGCATTTAACACCATAAAAGGTTTCCAGTGGCAGGGCCCCGGTGTTATTAACTTAACCAATAAACTAAATATAGCTAATTTCAGAATGACAGGTTACCCGAAAGTCCCATAAGACTTTTTCTTCATCCTGAAGCCTTGGGTAAATTCAGGCTTGCCCTGTGAGTCTCAGACTTTTCCACACAGCTTTAACATCTTTATTTCTTGCACTTCAGACACTGGTTTTTGTAAGCTCTCCAAGGTAAGGAACACATCTATTCCTAGAGCAAGGCCCTTGCTTGTCATTCAAAAAACAAGTGTTTTAATCCCTGGGATGGGATGCATCTGCACTCTGCTTAGCCATCTCAAGGGTAGATCTGAGCTAAATATCTGTACTGTCCCTCTCTAGTTGATAGAGACTGGCCCTTGGGGAGGATAATTTGTTTTATCCAAATACAGTTTAACACAGGTGAGATGAATCCCCTCTGGAGCTGCCCCTCCTGCTCCAGGGATTATTAGCCTGGCTAATTATTTCAATCTCTGCACCTAATTTTCCATGTCTAACAAGGGCACCAAAACCAAAAAGGTATGTGTTTACCTGTCAGAGCAAAACACTGATTATGTCATAGCTATAAAATAAATATTATAATAGCGCTGTCACGACTTTTGATGCCAGAAACAAGTCATCTTGTGTAGCCTCTAAATGAGGTAAACTCTGATTAGGCCATTAAGTTTTCATGCAGTTACCACTGGAGCCCCAGACGCTGTGTGGCACTAAAGTACATCTTCTCAGCAGGGATCCACTCCAAATTACAAGGTGTCAAGGGAGGGGGAAAGCCACCATGTCTTATTATTAACTCACTATCCTGAGATTAATAAATGACTTTTCAAATGGAATTAATCTGAAAGAGCTTCCTGTACATGTTTTTGATGTGTATATATATATATATATATAAAAAAAAATGAAATATCTCTGCACTAGGTGCCATTTTCTCTCTCTAAAAATACTTACTATAATCAGTCAGCTTTTCTGAAAGTGTGCTCTGATAATCTGAGCTCATTCACAAATAGCACCTGCAGCAACACCCAGAAGAAGTAGGAGAACACATTTGAGAATATTCCCTTGGCAACTTGCTTCCTTGAAAGTGAACATCACATTTCCATTTCTACCTAAAAATAAGAGTAGAGGAAGGGAAGTGGCTTGGACTGGTTTTGCCTGTTTATTTCTGAGGATGTACAACGTGCAACTACTGAGATTCTGGGGTGAAATAACACACTTATGCATTTGGCTGCTATAGAAAGGGAATTTATAAGGGTTTTCTTTTACTTGTTTGTCTTGCTTTTATTTCTTTTTTTTTTTCTTCAATCCTAATGGCATCATGATCTCTGATGGAAACCAGTGGGACCTGTGGCTGAAGGACCTGCACAGCCAACCCTGGATAAGGACAGGAGAGGGGAACCAATCCTTTTTTATCCTTTTGGCAGATCTATTACTAAAACCACAACATGAACCATGTGCCAAAATACTGGGTTTATTAACTACACTCTCACCTGGGGAAACTATTTCTGTTCGTAAGAGTACCTTAAACTGCTTACAGCAGCAGGATTAAGGTATGGTGAATTCAAACAGAAGGAATAGTCTCATACAATTTTTTTTCTTTCATTTCATGCTAGATTGTCTGAATCCCAGAAGAAAAATTATAATACCTCAGAGATGTATCCTTTTCTGGCTTTTGCAGTTTCACAGAGATCACTGCAGTTTTCATATGTTAACATTGGATTATCTGCTGTTTTATAAAAAAATATTCATATACCTTTCCATGCATGCCTGATCTTTCCCGTGCTATTTTTGGTATTTATGAAGCCAGCTACACAAACTTCAGGGGCAAATGACCTTTAAAAATTAATGAAGATCTGTAACATCTACATCCTATGTGTTTTACAAAAGGAGAAAAGCTGGTTTCTTCCTCTCCCCTCTCCCTGCTCCCCCCCACCCCCAAACAGATAGGAATTGTTTCTCTCAAGTCTGTCTCTCTCCAGAAAAATCTGACCTACAAATGGCTTTCTCATAACTCAGCAGACTAGTTTAGTCCTCATATGGATTTATCATTAACCACATAAGCACATGTTGTCCATTTTGCCAACCTAATGAATGTGCTATAAATAAAATAACTCCAAAAGCAGGTTTCGCCATACTTATCCAAGCTGTTGCTGCAAGTCCTTGTAACTCCCAAACCCATTTACATTAGAAACATTAATCACTTGATTATAATTCAAAGCATCAGCTCTCTACAGCTGAAACTCCCTAGCACTTGACTTTGGCTAGACCTCTAACCTCAACTTATCACTTTCAGGCGTACTCCACATTTTCTTCTCCAATCTGTCACTAATGTAGGAAAGACGTGGGAAGTCGCTTTCAGAAGGTATTTTTAACCTAGGAGTGTCTCATTAAAAAGAGAGCTTAGTATAGTAACTCCAGAACAAAACCTTTCCCACTTCACTTAGCACAGCAACCTGAAAACACCAGAGGGGTATTTCACCACCACTCATGTAATTTTAAACCAAAGCAACGTACAGAAAAAGGAAGCTCTTTTGGAAAAGACACTGTTGCGTGTAATTCCTACCTACCCCGCAAATATTTCATATGATCATAGGATTATCTGTAGAGCTTTGTATTTTCTCCTCCTTTGAATGAAGGAGGCTGAATCAAGCCATCTATTACTCTGACGTGCCTGCTCATTCATTAAGAGTGTATTTGTACAGTTTGGCTTGTTTCTACTTATTTCAGCTGACAGCATGGAGATCATATTCCATCTTGACCAAAGGTTTTAAAAGCCGAGAGAAACAAAAGATTAATCGTAGGATATTATTTTTAAGCCTCATGTGCTTTAGTCTGGAAATAGGAAGACAAAGATAAAACTCCCAGAAGGACAGCCACAGCTAATGAGAGCCTGAGAGGAAATGATCACACATTCTTAGTTCTTCTGATGGATGTCCTTCTAGCCTTATTAATCAGAACTTTGTGATGTCAATAAATCACCAAAGTATGATAATAGATGAAGGTGAGTTTGGATGTAAAATGATCCATGGTGAAGGATTACAATAAAGGAGGAAAAGGAGGGGGAGCCAAATACAGTTTTATAAACTGCATCCTCAGCTTGTGAGGACTTGTAGATAATAAATGTCATTCCTTTTCCACATTATCTAGGAGATTAAGAATGTTTCTTGATGTATAACTGCTGGGAAGCCTCTGTAGCACCTTCTCCAGTTACCAGGAAGTTTATATTACATCAATTGCTTTAATTTTCCATCAATTATGATTTCATTTACAAAGAGGAACTTAAAAGTGCCTTTCTTCCTTTAACCTCTTTTTGAGGAAGTAGGCTCCAGAGGCTGGAAAGGAGAATCCATGCAAAACGCTGATGGTTTTGATCTTGCAAGGTTTGGCAGATCCTGCTTTGAGGTTCCTGCAAGTTTTCGAGTATGACCTTATCCTGCTTGAATGATCCTGTGTCACAGAGGTGTCAGCAAGGTCTCCACACCTCCAGTCACTCTAGATGCAGAGCTGTTGGTTTCTATATTCAGCAAAAACCACCCGGCCATCAATCCACATGTGTCACAGTTTGCGGTTTTCAAGGAAAGCATTTCCCAGAGCACTTAAGAAATAAATAAATGCATTTGAGATGCTATTACTGATGAATCAGTTCCATTCCCTGCTTTCTACCAGTGGTTTTTATGCTGCAGAATATAGCCCTGGCCATCTGAAGGAAACCAAAGCCATGCTTATATACTGCAAATTCAAAATAAAAGGTTATTAAAATGACACAGTTTGCCAACAAGGCAAAATTTGCCTTAAGCAAAGAAAGCCAGAGGTATAACAGACACCTAAGAAAGAAAGGACAGAAGTGCACTGAATGCCTTTGAGGATGCTACCAACTGAAATACAAATTTGGGTGCTTCCCTGTATCTTTTATTAGGTTTGTGCCATAATATGGAGAGATCTCCGACGAGCTGATGCCCTACCAAGCTTTGCTAAGTCATGCTGCAGGACAGCACCTGGTAGGGAAATGCGTCCTCTTAGTCCAAATGCACTGAAATTATGCCAGGGACATCGCCTGTTGAACGGATGGACCCTATCCAGAGGCACATCAGCTTGGATGTTCCGTGGGTGTCAGTCTTACTCCACATGGAGCCAGCCCAAACATGCCCATACCATACTGTATTCTGTATTCTCTAGGAATATAAATTGGAGGTGTAGTTGAGTTTCATGGCACTTCTCAGAGCTTCCCTGGCTGGGATGACAGCTGAGGTGTCTCTGGCACCATCTGCCCAAACGCTCCCAATTCCAGGTTACAGCAACTCCCAGGGAGACAGAACAACTGGGCAGTCAAAGGGACTGAGCCTTTGAAGTGATTAGATATTTCCTGAAGAAAACAAGGGAAATTTATCCCTGTAATGCCTGCTTTGTACTCCATGGAACAGTGGGGACGGCATTTCTGTTATCTCTGTTCTTGCCAACATTTCTGCATGTAGCTGTTTAATGGGAATTACTGAAAACACACATGAATGGACATTAAATTACAGAATTTCCCTTCAGGCTTTCTAAGCCATCATGAGCATGAACAGGAGACAAGTACATGTGAACATAAATTCTAAGCTGAGATGTGTCATTTTGCCCATGCAGAAAGTGGAGTGAAAAGAGAAAATTAAGAACAAAAGACAACGAGAAAAGAAAATAAAGGTGGGGGGGAAGCCCTATAAATAAGCTTTAGAATCTGAGAAGACCCACGCA
>VZTA01025384.1:0-21097 GCA_013398855.1 Mohoua ochrocephala | reverse complement strand
GCATCTGAGAAAAACCAAGCAGAATACCTGGCGCCCTGTGTTGCAGTCTGAGGTCTGCTGTGAATGGATGCACAAGTCTGTGGCATGGAAATGAGTCAGAATTGCCGTCCCAGGGAACACACTCCACTGGAGCAGTCTAACTCCTCTCAGGGGGGTATGTTGGACTTACAGATCTGATTCTTGCCATATGATTCTTGCCAGATGTCTGGCCACGGACAGCTGATCACCAGCAGATTATTTTAAGATAGACATCAGCTGAGACACATCGCTTCCACCCTGAGAGCACTTAATTCTTAAAATTCAAAGAATTGAGTGCTTGAAATCAGCAAAGGAATATCCTTAAATTACAGTTTCATGCTACAAAGCCTGGGCTCTTGAAATATGGAGGCAGCTCAAAGAAATAAAGGGGTATCCAGGCCCTCTTTCTGTTGCTCTTGAATGAAGTATGGTATGGATTTCTAGCCCTGGATTTAGGCCTGGAAGCACATCTGGCAGGTGCCTATTCCTCACATATGTTAGATTTGTGCTACATTAAAGAAATCATGACTTCCACAAGTATCATAAATGATGACGAAAATTCCTGGCCTGAAACAAAATATTGTTGTTTATTATGTTACTTTGAGACTGACTCCTGCAGAGATGATGACACCAAAGCCATGAAGCATCAGCCACAGAGCCTTGGACTGCCATAGCAGTGTTCCTGTGAAGGCGACTGATTGAAACTCCACCATCCTGAGCTAAGGCATCAAATCTTCCCAATCCACATGGTCAGTCTGCATTTGGCACAAGAGCTAAAAAATGACACCTATCAAGCAGGAATCACCTCACTGCAATGTTCACCCTTATCTGCAGGAGAAGAGGAATTGCAACTCAAGAAAAGGAGGAGTCCTTGGCAAAGGAGAACAAGACAAAAGAACAAACACAGCCCTTCTCAGCAAGCTCACCTGGCACAGGAGTTGGAGATAAAACACTACTGGCTTCCAGTGCCAGTGATATGATCAGGAAGAAACCTCCTCCTTCCTGGCATGGTATTTGTTAAGTGGAGTAGCTTGAAAAACCTTTAAAATTGGAGGTGGAGCTACCTCTGGTCACAGGAGCAGCCCTGTCTCCAGCAGCAGCACTGCTGCTAGGGAGCATTACATAAACGAGTTCATGTCAGGTCACAATCAGAAGACAGGCAGAGGCAGAAACACTCCAGCAGGCATTATTTTTCCCCAGCACAGCCAAAAGCAGGCAAATTTTTAAGAAGAGTAAAATACCACTGTGTTTGCAGACATCATTTATTAATAGGAGGATGGATTTTCAGTCGGGTTGTACCACTGATACCAACACCATCTTTGCTGCACGAAGTTGATGAAAGTGACATAAATTTTCAACGAACAATTATTTAAATTGAGGCACAAAACTCACTGGGAAACCTGAAAAATTCTCCGTGTTCTTGATTCCAAAGATCTGTTCCCAAACCCAAATCCATCCAGCAAATACTTATCCATGACTGTGTCCCATGTGCTACAGAAGAAAACATGAGATCACGGATCAGAAGACTGAAAATTAAGAAGGTAGTAACACAGAGAGGAGTGATTAAACCCATCATCTCTCCTGCATTGCACTGCTGATGCTTTCTCATTTTTAATAGAGGTTATAGAGCACAGAGAAACAGAGAATCTCATGAAAGTGCAGACTGTGACTCAAGAGGCTCAGCATGGAGAGCATTTTCTCCCCATGGGGCAGGAACGGGGGTTCCCAAACCGGGATGTATCCTGAGTCCTGGACTGGAAATGATCGCAGACCTGGAAGTGCAAAGGGAAACTGTTCTGTGGTTCCAAAAAGGATTTCACAAATAGGAAACTTTGGGAATTGCTGCTCTTACAGGGTTTAGTTAGATGCTTATAGTCAAGTCATGTGAAGTTTTAATTGTTTTCAATATCTCAAAGTTGCGTTTCTACCCTTAGGAAGGTGATGCATTTGAGCAAGGGGCTTATCATGTAAGCAAGCTGTCAGAAATAAAAATTTTAAAAAAGAAAAACCAAAACAGGACAAATAAAACCCATCTGACCTCCCTAAAGCCTATAAATTTTGGCCCAACTTGTTATCAGATGGCAAACCCTTCTCAGTAACTCCAGTGTACATCAAAACTGGCCATTGCAAAGAAGGGCAGTCATGTTCTGTGAGAAATACAACAAATCCCTCTATTTATAACACAGCTCTTCTTGGGTTTTAGCCATGAATCATTGGCCCATCTGCATACCCAGAACTCGGCTTTGCCAACATGTTCCGGACTCTGAGCTAAGATTCCTGAATCAAATATTCCCCCTTCCTAATCTGTGCCACTGTAACATTTCAACCTGAAATCCCCAGTGCTCAGAGAAGGAATCTTTCTTTCCAGCAGGCAGTAGCAGAGCTGACAGAGAATGCTGATGCTGAGCTCCCATTCACTGCTATTTTTGAGTAATGTCTGTCATGTCAGGCTGGAGAGAGGGATATAACAATGGGACAGGTATGGGCACAGAGATATTTGATACAAGAAACTCATCCGTCTGAGAACATCACGGCCCAGCAAATATCTCCTCCACTGTCAATTCCAGTTTCCTGAAGAACTCTGGAATTCTGTGCCTGCATCTTTGTTGTCTGCACTCAGGACATCTCCAAGACTTAGTCAAGGACCAGAAGACAATGGTTAGAAACTATGATCCTCTGGATTACTGGGAACAGAAAAAAGGGTCTCATCAAAATGGTGGAACGAATTCCTTTAGGAGCTGCAGGCTACTTCAAATCCCATCACTAAAGGTACGTTGTTCAATTCTTTTGCATCTGCTATATGAAATAAAAGTGCAGCTACAGCTGTAAAAAAAACAATAAAAAATGTTTCTATAAATATATTACCAACCAAAGGAGGGTCAAGGAAAATCTCCATCCCTTACTGAAAGCAGAGGAAAACAAAAAGAATGAGTGAAAAGCAGAGGTACTTGCAAGGAGGTTGCAGTGAGCTGGGGATGAATCTCTTCTCCCGGGTAACAAGTGATAGGACAAGAGGAGATGGCTTCAAGTTGCACCAGTGGAGATTTAGATTGGGTATTTGGAAAAATGTCTTCACTAAAAGGGTTGTCAAGCACTGGAAGAGGCTGCCCAGGGCAGTGCTGGAGTCTCCATCCCTGGAGATATTTAGAAGATGCGTAGATGTGGCTTTGAGGGACACGGTTTAGTGGTGGGCTTGGCAGTGCTGGGTTAATGGTTGGACTTAATGATCTTTAGAGCTTTTCCAGCCTAAATGATGCTGTGATTCTAAAATATGTAACAGGATACACATTTCACAAAAGTCAAACTGCCTTAAAATCCTAAGAAAATAATATGCTGCACTTCAAACACTCTTCCCCAGAGGAGAGGTTATAAAAACAATAGTTGAAAGATGTATGATCATTTTGCGTAATGCACTAACGGAAGATGTTCCAATGCTCATCTGATGGGTGCAGGAAAAGAAAGGAAAATAACATAGTTGGGTTCAGACCAGGTCAGGTGATCTTCCCAAAGATTCCTCCTGTCTCTTTGCTCAAGAAGCACATACCCAAGAGACTCTGTATGCAAACAGCAACTCAGAAGGGAGCATGATACGATAATAAAAACCAACAGATGCATTTAGAATAGTATTAAATATTAAAAGCCCCTAGTGAAATCCAGTAGCTTCTTGTTGTATATGCCCCCAACTCACTGCAACACAATGCTTTCCTGAAACTTCAGGAAGATTTTAGGAGGAGGTAAATAAGTGGATGCTCTCCATACACCACACACATTAAAAAGGGGTAATTAGGCCTATCATCATGGGCTTGTCTGCTGCACATCAATCACGGGCAAAATCACACAACATCTGTGACAGGGTTCAACAAATAAATAATTAATATACATTAACAACGTGTAATGGAAAAGGAGTCTTATTAATTAATCCAGTCTCGTGTTTTGATGCGCCTACAAATGAGGTTGATAAAAGTAAGAGTGTTGAGGTAATGGGCTTTTGAAGAGCACCAAATTTGAATTATTGAGTAATGTGCTTGGCTGGTTTAAAACAAATATACTACAGTGTAGATTAATTGGAGACCAGCTGATACCTTTCCAAATTAAATAGTAAATGGCAAATGTTCGCTCAGCAGGTGAACTTTCAGCCCCCTGTAGATGCTGGCTCACCAGTTGTTATTTAATGTTTTTATTGCTGACACGGAAGAAAAGGTTAAACTATTATTTAGTAAGTTTGTGGAATTTTGGGAAGCGCATGGAATACAGAGGACAATAAAGCAAAACAATCCAGGGAGGAATTCCGTAAACTGCACACAAGCCAACAGCATGAATTTCAGTAAAGTCCTGAACATAAGATTAAACAGTGGAGAACTTGCTTCTCAGGCATGAGAAAGGAGGCCAGAAGCAAACTGGAAAAAGCCTAGAAAGTGATAGAATCTAAGTGGTTTAACACAGACACCTTCAGCAGCATAATGCATGTACTAGAGATGTAAAATCAAGTAGAAGAAGCAAAGAAATAATATAACAACCCAACCTGGCATTGGTGAAACTGCTGCTGATATTCAGAGCCTATTTTAGAGGCCTCAGGTACTAAGGAACTAAAAATAATGGAGGGAAAAGACTCAAGAATGAATAAAGAATTGGGAAACCTCATTCTGGAGAAAGACATGAGAAGATTTACCTCTTTAATTTTAAAAAGAAAAGGCTGAGAGGTTTCTTAATCACAGACTATAAGTATTCAAAGAGAGAACTGGAATTAGCTAACAAAGTTTCTTCAACCTTAAAAGATCTCGTAGTGGCCAATAGGTAGAAGTTAAATCTAGACATTCAGAACAGAAATAAATCAAATTTCTTTGACAATTTTGCAAGGGTTGTGGGATACTTACAGTCACTGGGAATCTTCAAACCAGCTTTTTTTAAGTTTCACTCCAGTTCAAACAGCAATTAATTTAGGGAGGTCTTATGGCCTCTTGGCCTCAGTAACTTATCAGTTTAGTGACAGGACTTCAAATGCTTCTGTGGGAGGCTATTTTACAACCTAATAAATGTCATCTTTGGGAACAGTTTCATGGGATTCTGCATTTGTCTTTAATGCACTACTAATGGACCACAGTGAGTAACTGAATCCCTTGTTTTGTGTTCTCATCAAAACACAATTAAAATAATGATCTTTCAGCAGATAATAACACCTTTTCTAATACTTGTAAAGAATAATCAGAGAATGAATCAAGCAATTAATTCTTAGTTCTTAGTCATTCCTCCCACTCAAGACCCAGGCCAATGTTCACTTAAGCACAGGAATATGTAAGCAATGTTTCCTTCAGCCAAGCACTGGAGAAGAAGAGGGAAATTTGGCATTTGTGACCCTCAGGCTGCCACAGTTTGCAGTATCTGTACCCAAACCAGAAGACTACGCAGATAAAATGGAGATTCTTCCAGGGGCTGAAATAAATGTGCTCCTGTCATTCACATTCACTCCTTCTCTCCATCTTCACTTGCTTTTTGGCTGCAGTTTGTCCCTTTGGTCACTCATGCTTTAATTTGCTTCATAATCTCAATCCTGCTACTCAGTGTCTGAGCGTTGTGCGTGTTTCCTTAGAGCCACAAGAAATCATAAAGCATAGAACGGTTTGGGTTGAAAGAGACCTTTAAGGTCCTCTCCTTCCAGCCCCCTGCCATGGGCAGGGACACCTTCCACCAGACCAGGTTGCTCAGAGCCCCATGGCCTTGAACACTTCCAGGGATGGGGCACCCACAGCTTCTCTGGCCAGCCTGTGCCAGGGGCTCACCACCCTCACAGAAAAGAATTGTTTTGCTATTATCTGACCTAAAAAGCAGCAGCTGAGGGGGCACCTGGAGTTGAACCGGGGACCTCTTGATCTGCAGTCAAATGCTCTACCACTGAGCTATACCCCCTGTGTGAGCAGCTGGGGTGAGTAAATGAAACCCATTAGAACATTCCCTGCCCCGGGCAGTTCACAACATGGAATTTGAACCAGCCTTGCAGAACTGGTCCAGCACAGACAACCTCACTGTATTTCTTCCTGAACCTTGCAGGAGACACACAGGTGTAGGATTCTGGGGCAGCACAGCAGTGTCTTGTGAATGAATAATAACTGAACCTTGCAGCTAGTGCTGGACAGTGCCAACCCATGCATTGCAAAATGATGGAAAAACTGCTCTGCATTCCCTTTAATTCCCTCCCTGCACTTCTTTCCAGGTATGGAACAGGGTTACCTGTCCAGTTCCTTTGCCCAGATGTGCACAGCAAGGCCAGCTGCATTGCCCATCCCCTTTCTCAGCCAGCACCATGCCCTTCTCCCCTCACCAGGGCAGGTGAACACTCACAATCCAAGTCAAGAGATAACTGTCACCCAGTGCCTCCAGGGACTGAATCTCCATCTCTAAACAATGGTGATATTCCCCAAAGGACAGTCCTGAACTTCAGCTTTCACTGAGTAAATCCCAGGCCTCTGGAAACAGGTTGGAGAACAGTAAATTTAGAAAGGCAACAGAGATCCTGCAGCTCCCTATTGCTTCACCAGCCCTCTGTCTGAAATATTTAGTAGTATCAAGATGCTGCTAGAATCACAATACATGTCCAAATACCAGGACAAGGAAACAGCATGTCCATGGGGTCAGCCAGGAGGGTGTGGGATGGAGAATCCAGTGTGGGCAAAGTCAGAAAAACATGAGATAAATAAGTGGGAGAGGCTGAATCCTAATGGAAACTAAGAGAATTTGTTTGCTCTAAATGGTGAACCACATGGACTGAGATTTCCAAGCAAAGCATCTACAGACAGGTGCATTCACTGGGACTCTGGGTGAGGTCCCCAGACTGAACTTCTGGGCACTATTTCCTGTGATTTTGGTTCATTCAAAGTTTGCCAGATCAAAAGTTGTTAGCACTAGTGCTTTGGAAAGCGTGATCTCTCCCAGGATGAGCACCATCCCCCAATGAGCTATCAGGGCCAACTGTCTTTCCAAACCATTAATAAGGATCTTATACAGAAACAATCTAACATTGTTCTTTTCTGTTCCCCTGAGGTATCTCCCACCAAGTGTTGGCATTTATTCATCACTATGTGTTTCTGGGGAGGCCGGCCTGTTTTCAGTCTGCTTTATAATCTTCAGTCAATCCAAATTAATTTTTCAGCTCAGTCTTCGTGAAACAATATATTAATTGCTTCAGTACATGAATAGATGTCTTATTTACACAGATTAAATGACCATATTCTTTTCATCTACTTGGCCTGCAGTTGGAGCAAACAAAGTGATTAAATTTCATCTGGATTTCCTTCCTACAAATCTATGTGTGTGTCATCCATGTTCCTTTTCAATGGTGAAGTCAACATGTGTAGAGGGGCTGCATACTTCCTACATGCCACTAAAGGAACCAAATTAATAACTAACGTGTGCTCTGAGTCGCACAGAAAACTCAGTAAACTCTTCCTCACCAGGGATGAGGTTTGCTTTAACTGCTTACAGATTTACTTTGCTCAGTCTTTTCTCCAGTATTCCATGATGACAAAATTCACCCCTTCCTTTTTCCATCATTTACATTCCGTTTTGGCAACCCTCCTAAGGGTTAGCTAATATACATATGGCTCCATGTGAATGCATGGCACAGCAAATTCTTCTTCCTTCCTTATTTAGACTCCTTCACTAGACATGGAAGCCAAATTTGTTGGATAGTTACTAACTCTTTTAATGACTGCTGTTCATTTGTAAAGATCAATACAACATATTTTCCTCTGTCCTCTGGTTCTTATTTGATCCTTCTGGTTTTCAGAGACAACTGTGTGAGCCAGCTCCTTGACTAATTGCAAGACAAACATAGCAGGCAGATCTGGTTTCCCAAGTTTCATTTCTAAGATTTTCCTGTTTCCCATATCCCTATAACATGTCTCACAGAGGTTGTATTCTGCCCTATTCCTGGTGTATTCAGTTAATGTTAGTGTCAGGAGATAGCACAGAGATTCAGTAAATCCAGCAGTACTGACTTCAAGTTCTCATTCTGTGGGGCCTCCTAATGCTGTCAGACAGTTTGAGGTCTGAAATGGGATGAAAGGAGACAAGGCGAGGTAAATATGTCACTTCCACTCACGGCGCTCTGTGGATGTTCCCCAACTTGGTGAAAGCCAGCGAACCCACAGGAAGTGCGGTAAGGTATATTGGCATGTGAAAAAGTTAGTGCCTACAGACACCCTTTGCACAGGTCAGAACTCTTTTTCCACCATGGATATGGGGTCGCCCCAGTATAAGAGTAGGATTCTGGATCAGCTTCATGTCTGAATCGTCAGCTTTTTGTGATTTAAAGGCAGGGGGATCATGGTCATGAAGAAAGAACTCTTATTTCTTTGTGTCATTCCACTAAACATAAATACGAATTTCCATCAGCAGTCATGAAATAGCTGTTTCAACAGAGTTCTGGAAGTTTGGAAACACACACACCCCAAAAAACAACCAAACATCTGAGCAGGAAAATGATGTAAATTGGAGAAAATGAAGTTTCTTGTACATGGGCCCTACCCTTTCAAAGCACAAATATTTCCAAAAATTAATGAAGGGAGAAGCTTGTTCCAGCTGCTGTGTGACTCAGACTGGCATAAGTAACTGGCCAGGGCAGTTCTGGGACAGCAAAGTGGGGAGAAAATAAAGGCCAAATCCTGCCGTGGTTCAGGAGATGTGAAACTTTGAAGTAACTGAACACCAGACTGCTGAACATCCCTGGCTCCCTGCTGTGTCCCACCAGCTGCACGTGTCTGCTGTACACACAGACCAGTGAAGCACAAGCAGAGGCCTACAGCAAATACAGCAGTCACAACTCTATCTGTAATTCTTCTATCTGAAAACCTCATCACTTACTCGGGTTCTGAAAAGAGACGTGAACAAAGGTGAAGATATGGTGAAGATCCTCAAAACAGCCAGTTCTTTAGGGAGCTTCAGGCTTGGGCTGTGGGTCCTAAGGAAGGATCTCAGAGAGACACAGTTGTGGAGTTCAGCAAAGATTGTTTGATGAGATGAGGAAAAGCACAAAACAAACACAAAAAAAAGACAAAAAAGATCAAAATGGACTAAATAAGTCTCTTGGTATCAGCATCTGTGACTTGCTTGCTATCAGCATTGTGACACTGCATTACTTTCTTCTGTTGTCTTGCCTAAGACCTATTGAAATGAGGAACTGCACATCTCAGACGATTTGTCGAAATCACTTCAAGTCTCTGAGTGATGTTAATGATCAGTGACCGAGGGTGGAGTGCAGGGAGGTGAATGGCAGATGAATGGCAGATGACAGCATCCACCTTAATGGAGAACTTATATTTGAGCACTTCCATGGCCTCTCAATGCACCTCATCACATCCTACGTTTTACCTTACTTACCTTCATCACTCCTCTGCAAAGTATCCTCATATTTCATTTTTTAAATGCAGAGGTGAAGAAAAGAGGGACTAATTGACCTGTCTAAGGTCACCCAGGTCTGTCCAAGCCTCCAGGACTGGTTCAGACAGAGACCTCACTTGCACTTTCAGAGCTGCAGACAAATCTTATGGGTGCTTGGTTCTTAAGGATGTGCTCAGAGCTCTGCTGCTCCCTCCCCTCATGACACCAGACATTGCAAAACCTGTCATGAGCTGGCAGAACAGTTAAGGGCATAAGTACCAGTGTCAGACCTTGTGAAGGTGCTTCAGGTTTGGTGCATGTGCCCTAGGAGCTGCCAAATTTAAAGAGACTCAAGGAGATTTTTGCAGAAGTATTCACAGAGACAGCCTGTCTCCACATGTCTATCAATAATGCTCAAGTGTCAACACTTCCAGGCTTGGATCTGGAGATGCCCTCACCTGCTATAGGTTTGCTAATGGCCATTATCTGCTTCATAAATGGGGAAAGTCAGAAACACAACAATAAAACAATTCTTCTGCAGTAACTCAGATCAGAGCTGGAATATAAAAAAAAAAAAGAATTTGAAATCCTGGCTCAAGTATCCTGTATTATCTACAAAGTGATTGAACTGCTCCTCTCAGAGTTTTCTCTTTCATTCCTTTTCCATCACTCCCACTTGTCTCCCATTGCCAACCATGTCTCTCATTGCCATTTCCCCTCCTACAGTCTTTTCCACCATTCTTATCCCAGCAATGATCCCTTCCTCCCAGTTCTGCTGCTTAGTTGCAGGTCTTTGCAAATGCCATTGCATCGGGCCATCTCCCTGCAACCAGAGCCACTTCTCTGGAGGGGAACATGCAGCTGTTGGTTTTTGGAAAGTAGCCAGAGGACCCCCCACTCCCCCCAGCTATGCTGCAGGAGGATGCTGAGTGATGGTGTCAGCAAAGAGCAGTAAGAGGCCTTGGCTGCCTGTTCAATACCTGGAAGCAGCCCCTAGTCACTGGAAAAGGGATCTGAAGGAGGAAGGTTTCTCCCCCTGGCCTCAACCAAATGATATTTCATCCAGCATGAAGGAGATGTTGACAGAAGGGTCTGTGTGTCATCACAGATGAGAGATTTTTGGCTGGTAGAGATGCGCCTCCACCAGTCACATCCACCCCAGCAAGAGGCAGGACACTATCCGAGGCTCCTGCTTGCCCACAGCCAGAGGTGAACGCGCAGCATTCCAGCCTGCTCATAAAAAGGGCTGTCAGGGCAGGCAGAGGGAGGGTACAGGCAGGACAGCCAGCTCCCCTGTGTTATGTGTAAGGAGTCAGGGTTAGAAGTGGCTTTAGTTAGGGCATTGCTGCTTCGATTTGAGCCCACAGGGGTCTGAAAGTGTACAGGTTTCATGTTAACTTATTTTTGAACTCAGGAGGAAGGGTTGGACTTGCTATTTGTGAGCATCTCACTGATCTGCTCCTTGGGTCTATTAATCCATGGTGTCCTTCTCCAGTGCATCTCTCCCAGGATATACTTCATTAGTTCAACCCAACTGCACACAATTTGCTCTCAGAACACTCAAAGGCCAAATAAAGGGACTAGTATGGCATGCAGCCACGGGAGAGGGGTTTGAGCAGAGCACAGGTACTCTCCAGGCCTGCCTTCCCAAGCAGCGTGTCTCCGAGTGATGAAATGCAATGCTATCAAATATCATGACAGAAAGCACAAATATATAAAACATGAGGGTGCCTCTTAAAAATAAATGTTGCTCCATGATCTTTTTCCCAGGAGAAGGAAGTTTCCAGAGTGCTGGCTCTCTGCGTGTGGTATCACATATTGCGTGGTCTGTTCCCTATAAGCTCTCAGCATATGCTACGAATCTGCCTCTGCACTACAAGTATTCTAAATCAGATGCTTATGCCTTCTTCTGATCTTTTGCAGTCACACGTACATACATTGGATTTTGCCACAGGCTATCCATCATTCCTCCCTTTCCAGCATCTGAAACGCATGACCCGCAATTTGGTTTTATGTGTTTTACTGCAGTTTCCATATAATCACACAGGAAACTTTAATTCTCACCTTATGAGCCCAAGGCTGCAGTTCTAATCCTTGTCTCTCAGAAGTGTCATGACTGCATGTCTGATCACCGACAGCCTGTATTCCCCACAAATGAAGGAAAAATCAAATTCAATTGGAATCAAGGCCTTACCTCTCACAAACAGTTGTTTACCTGCATCATTTTTCACCTTCTACCCCAAAGTAGCATTTAAAGCCCTTAGGCATTGCCACCCTCTGCCTCTGAGTCTCCTCATTTCAGCTGTGGACTAAGCACAGTGGTGCTGCATGAGGCGGACATTTTCCATCACCACAGGACAGACAGCTCTGCTAAGGCATCCATCACCCTCTAATGACCCAAATTTCCTGCAGGCATCGATGGGAAGCTGCCTCATCCGCTGTAGACCTGTCATGTCTCAAGACTGTGACTTGCCCTCTCATTCCTCCCTCTCCTCCCTTTCTACTCGCTCACCAGGAATTCACCATGCCCACCCCCTTCCCCATCCCAGACTGGAAGTGGCAGACACAGCTGGTTGGCATCATCCACCTTCCAACTGCCTCTTTTTAAGGCCATAAAAAGGAAAAGGGGCCACAGGTCACCCCAGACCCCAGCTCACCCCAACCCCTTACCAGCTGTACAAACCCTCCTGCCTCAAGGACTGACATAATTTGGCACAGCACTCACCAGAACAGTGCTGTCTGTGCACTTGAATGTACAATACCTCACCAAGTGATCCTGATCCCAGAAGGGCTCACCCACCACCCTCTGACATCATGTTATATGTGCCTCATCCTTTGCAATGACACATTTCTGTTTACGGTCAGGGAATGCCACTCTTCCAGGAGGGCATATTCCAGGCAGAGGGAGATTTCTAGCACAAATATGTCCTTGTTGGTTGGGTGAAAGAAGATGGAAGATATTTTAGCTCTCTGGAAAGGGGCTAACTGGGAAGGGGTGACAAGGAAATGGTCTGGTAAGATACCTGCCCTGTGCATGAAGCAGATGGCACAGAGGCATCAGAGAAGCCCTGTCAACAACCAGTTAAGCTTTAGTCACAAGCCTTTTCATCTGCTTCAAATATAGGCTCTACCACCTTCCAGCTGGGGCTGGAGCGCATCAGGTCTGCTCTGCCTGCAGGGCTTTGTGAGTTTGTATGTTCTGAACTCCTGCCAGGAGTAACTTTGGTGCTGGAGGGATCAATGCTGGGCCCTGTGCAACGTATCCATAATGCAGTGACTTACGCATGGAGGAGGGAAGCTGGGGAGATTCCTCCCACTATAAACTATTTCTTGGCTCTTTGCATTAGTTGCCAGCCCTTGGGAATATATCTTCCTGTATCCCCACTTTTCTGTGGTCTGCATTATCATTTGCTAAATATTAGCGTGTGCTATTTATCATGAGGTCCACAACCCTTGTCCACTCCAGGGAGTTTGCAGCTAAGTCACAGCAATAAATTTTCCGGTATTCTATGGGCTTTACGGCGCTAAGAGGCACACAGCTGAAATCATTATCTCAGAGCCTTCAACCCCTAATCTCACAGTGAAACACTCATCACCAAAGGCAGGGAGGATGCACACGAACACAGGTTGTTTTTACTCACAGCAGATTCAGGCTCAGGCTCCAAGTCTGCTTACTAATAATGATGATTACTTGAGCTCCTCTGGTTTTATAGCATGTTTGAAATGCTTAGGGAAACCACATTCTCTGCAATACTCTTTCAACAGCATGTTTGGTTCATAAGAGCTGCTGGGCTAGCAAAGGAAAGGGTGTGTTTGTGGACTGGGGATCTGTTATAATAATATCATGGTGACCAAAATGAGTACCATGGTCTACAATTACTGCTATCCCTCTGTGTTTATTGCAGAACAGAGTCACCTGAGACCTGACTCAAAACCTGTTGACTCCACTGAAAGTATTTTGCAGCAGCTCCTAGGAACCACTTGGACAACGCATCATCTCTTACTGACTTGTTCTGCCCACTGTGTTCAGCAATAGCTGTTATCTAAGAAGGGATTCAAACCTTAACTAGAAAGGTTACTTCAATGTCTCCATATTTCTGATCCCAAAGCCCCTTTCAGAGTCATTCTTGGTTAATGACTAGAAATGTTCCAGCTTCTCTTGGCTATAGGATCTGATCCCAAGAACCTTCGAAGCAAACCAGAGTTCAGACTGAACTGGGAATATTTAATAAAGATTTGGAGGGGTAATTAAAGAAATAAATTAAATGCTACTAGAATGTACATGTCCAAAGGAAACACTGGTCTGAGGAGTCTGTATTTTTCAAAGTTATCAAATTAGCCCAGCTTGGTTTCCACTGCCAATCTAAATAATGATGGATGTTGTCCAATCTCTTTTCCTTCCAAGTGGGCTGAGAAATCACGGACAAGGTCATTAGTATGAAAGAAGAGGCATTCTCCTGCTCTGAACGTCCCAGACAGAGGCACATGGAACAGCTGCTCCTCTCTCAGAGAGGGAGAGCAGCAAAAGGACAAGATTTGAGCAGCCGAGTGGCCGCGTCCTGTGGACGGAGGGAACAATTGGCATTAGCTGGTTTTGCTTTGCCAACCTTATGGCAACAAAAACGAGAGAAGGAACTGGACAAAAATATTTGAGAACAGCCTAAGAACAAAATATGGGGCAGCTTCCTGTGCAGTGGCAGGGCACAGCCCTCTCCTCTGTTCCTCTCGTGCTCTCTCACTATGATGGGAGCCAAGTTCAGGGTTCACTGGCCATTCCCTGCCCAATGCAAGACTCACTCTCCAACACACAAGGGCCAGACAGTCTCAGAACTTCCCCTGTAATTCTGCAGCCCCATAGCCCTTTCTGATAGTAAAGCTGTGTTGATCTGGAGCAGGGATGTTTTTTAGCATGCCAGGCTCATGAATGCCAGAGCCTGGTATCCCAGAAAGACTGAAGAATAAACAAAGATGGACTGGAAGAATAATGATCAATAAAACTCCTTGATCTGAACTTCAGATCCAAGATAGATCTATGTTAATAAACTAAAGGGCTCAAGCACTGGCTTGGAATTGTACACAGGTTTTAACTAATAAAATTTCCAGAGATATTTTGGTCCATTCTCCACCCTGGCACAGCCCAAAGGACAGCAGAGCCAGGGACTTTTCACTGCAGCTAGTTTGGGTATAGAGAGTTCCTCTATTCAGATGTGAGCCATGCCTTGCCATTTGCCCTTAGGGCCAGGGAACATTTTTATTGCAAAAGTGTAGCCCATGGGGACTCTCACCAAAACACAGTTAGGTCTCCAAACTGGCTGCCCAGAATACGGGATGCCTGGCAGGTCATAGCTTCCTCCTTGATGTATTCACTCATCCCCTGCCCCGTCTGCTGCCTGGGAGACACCAAGTGCACAGAAGATGCTGGGAGTTGCAAGTTGGGGGGACTCGCCCTGGCACAGGGATTTCCTACCTGTAGGCACTGAACCAACACCAGTAACTTCCAGGACACCTCCGTGGGGCAGGGACAGTGGAGTGGCCAAGCATGGCATGCTGCAAGACTGGCTGATGGTGCTGATGGGTTTGGGGCCAGCTGGAAAAGGCTCTAATTAGGCTGTGTTGGCTTTTGCCAAGATCAGGGCTGGGTAGTTCCCGTAGAGCCTCACAAACCACAGGATCTAGTTGGGAGCTGCATGCACTAAACACTGCCTAGAATGGAGAGTTTCCCTGTGTTACTGGAGGTGTTCACTTCACTGGAGGGGCCTGGTCCCTCCTTCAGCTGACACGGGTTGTCCAAGCAAGCAGCCCCTTGCAGGCGTGGCTGCGGCATGTCCTTCAAACCAGGCAGAACCTGCCCTGCAGAGCTGGGCACACAGGATGGCTGGGCAGCCAGGAAGCAGGAGGGTTGTGGAGGTGATCATGGATCTGCTGGTGTCACCCCAGCTGCTTCCATGTGGACAAACCAGCACAGAGCTGGTGAAACTGGATCTGCAGGGGCATTCTGCCTGGTACAGTGCATAAACACCACCAGGAGTTTGACTATGGAACAAGCTGTCATTCTTGTGTTGGTTCAAGGCATTTCTGGCCGAGAATTGTCCTGTTTTCAATGTTACAAACTCCAGCCCTAAGAGAAAACGCTTCTGAGTTGGGTAACTTCCACGAAAACAAAAGATTGGGAAAGGTTTTCTTTTTTCACTAACTGGGAAAAGGAAATGCGCTCCAGAAGGACATGGATTCCTTTGATGTCTCAAAATAGAGAAGAGGTTCTTTGCTTTTCTGGGCCATAAGAAGGACATCATTGCCATGTCCATTTCTGGGATCCACTGTTTTCAAAGATGGGTAAAACCAAGAAATAAATAGCAACACGCCTCTCTCCTGCATTCTTGCTGTCCTCCACAGGGACAGCTGCCAGAGCAAGGAAACTATATTAAGACCACTGCATCCCTCAGACAAAGATAAACCCTTCCCAAGATTTCATCTTTGCACAGTGAGAAGAAGCTGGGAAGTCAACATGTAACTGTCCACATGGGCATTCCATGTGTGAGTTCCCATTATTGTCAGCCCTGATCCAAAATAATTCATCTGGTCAAATACCCACGATCCAGTTAAATATGACTGTTGAGTGCTTTTGAAAGGCCCTGGGCTGAAACATCAAAGACAGATTGTGCAAATATTAGGCAGGACCTATAAATAAACCAAATTGTCTGAAATATCACTTTATGTGTATATGTGGGCTACTGAGCTCTACGTATCTAGTCAGTGCAAAAACGAATTTCCTCGGCTACAGCAAGAGCTGTGAAACCACTGGACAGCTACAATCAGAATCAAAACCTGAATCCCATCCTGCAAAGCAGGGTTCAAACCCACTGAGGGCTAAGAACTCTTCAGAAGAGATGTTATTTACACAGAGCAGATGTTATTTAACTAAGTACTAATTTTCTGCTTTTCTGGTAATAAGACGTGAAACTGTCAAAGACTAATAAGTTTTTTAAAAAATAAATTATTTGAAGCAATTTAGTAAAATTGTAATCAATAATGTGCTTGAAGTTAATTTTGACATCGTGAGGTTTGAAGACTTAGGAAAGTAATGACAAATAGTTATTGAAAATAGATTATTTTCTAGAAACTGTATTCAAGATAAGAACTATCTGACCTAACTTCAGATGTCAACAGTGCAGATATTCACATCTGGTCCAGTCACCACGGGTTCCTTTAAAAATGAAGGAGAGAAACAAGCACTTGTAAGGGGTACCTGAGATACCCACCTGAAAATGAGATGAACTGCAACCTAGAAATGCCTTTTTCTTTTCATATACTGACTACAAAGGGAGGCCAACGTATCTAGTCCATATGTAGCTGATTACACCATAGACAGCTACATCTGGTCAGCATTAGGGCGTGTTTAATAACATACCTATTTGTAAATGCATTCCTATTCAGATCACTATGTCTGTGCACTCAGTACTCCAGCCTTATACTCCAGGTTGATAGTCCAAACCTTTCGTCTTGAACTTCAAAGTGGGTTGGACCCAGCTACACTGAGACCTACAAGTAGCTCAGTAAGGTCCCTCAGGAAAACACAACTCTCCAAGCCAGGATGAGACCCCTGAGACACAGAGACACAGAATTCCCTTCAGGAAGTCTGCAGAGGAGCACTCACAGAGAAACAGAGGGATCATTACAAGTCCCTCTACATAGGAAAATATTTTTGCCATGACGAAAATGTCAATGCTAATGGTTAAATACATTTCCTTGAATAAAATCTGCCTTCGGGAAGACTTCAGGAAACACATTTACAAAGAGCAGTCATGACAGAAAATAAAGCAGTTTGTACGATCATGGGTTGATGACCTCCACGTATGTGAAGAGCTGGTGAACCTTTTTTGCAGCCTTGGACAGGTAAATCATTTTTTGCACCAGTCTGGCTCGAGAGCCCAAAAGCCTGGCTCAGCCATGAGTGTGTCGGCATCCCGGGTGTGGGGCGCAGTTTCTTGGCCAGCTGCAAAAGGAAGGTAAGTCAGTCAGCCAGCCAGAGCCATAAAGCAGCAGCTCACACTGTTATTAGAGGCCGGCCTCCCCATCTGGAAATTAAATGCAAACATATGCATATGCCTAAGTGTTGCTTAAGAGAAAATCACTGCCCTGACAACGCTGAACGGGAACAGGAAGGAAAGAAAAACAGAAAGTACAAACCCGTATCTGTGCCTTCCCCATTTAATTTTCTGTACTGTCAGAGGTACCCTCATATTTAATTAAGCATAACTTAAAGGACAAAGAATTATGAGGTGAGGAAGGAAAGAAAATCCATTTGTTTGTTAGTACTGTAACAAGCTAAGAAATATCTGACAGAAAATTTACATTACACATGTTCCAACTCCAATTTACTAGGTGGCTCGATCCTCCCAAAAGAGAGCCACAACACTGCACCAACATCCTATACTTCATTCTTCACTGATACCCAAGGCATCTGCAGAAGGTTTTGATCATCTCTAATAGCACAGAGGAGAAAATTTGCCTTTCCTCCCTGTGGGAATCAGGTACAGCTTTCACACAGCAGAAGTCAGACCCTTTGATCAATATGCAGCACGTTAAAAAATGTGTGTTAGTATGTAATCCTGAGCTATATCCCTAATGATTTGGGTTTTTTCACTGGGAAAAAAAGTAGAGAGGAAGAGAATTTAATACTAGTTATTTTTCATAGTAATAAGAATTGTAACAATAAGAAACAACAAAAATATGTAAGATAAATGTAAGACAGTCATTGAATTCATGACTGAATGAATTATCATGACAGCAATGGACATGTCAGGCAGGAGCTTAACACTCAATTGTTCCGAAGCTTCATGTCAATAAAGTTCAACAGCAACTGCAGGCACTGAAAGCAGAGACTCCTCGCATCTGTGTGATCATGTCTGCACTCGATGCATAAACCCAAACCCCACGGGAGGTGGGGAGGCTGCTGCTCTCTCCTGCCAGATGCTGAGCAAACAGCCCCAGGGTATGGGGTCTAACCACACCAGGCAGGAGGAAGCCCAGTGACTGCCCAAAGAGCTGATGATTGATCAGGGTTAAGCAGAAAACCTCTTGCTCTTAGGCCAGTGCCCCTCCACTGGGCCATGCTGACTACCATGCCTGGGGAAGAGATGTAGTAGGGGGTTGCCCTTTTGTAAGTTGTTATTTTCTTTCTAATTTTTCATGGACCCTTTTAAAAAAAAACATTTATTGTCCATTCCAAGAGTCAGTTTTGTCTTCTAAAGAAAATACTTTGAGAATTTCATCAAAGCTTGAAACAAATACATATGATCCAGGGACTAAATAGTGCAATCCCCTTTTATAGGTTGGTCCTTGATACATTAGTTCCTGGGTCCCTGCAAGCTATGAGCATCCAGGCTGGGGCAACTTTTTACCCAAAACAGGTTTGTTGGACTCCAGATGGAGCTGCATACCAGTTTTCTGCCTCTCCCTGAGGCCTTGGCTTGAATCAAAATGGAGTGACAACAATTCAACAAAGAGACCTCCAAGACTCTGCCCTCCCTCCCTTGCTCCTTCCCCTTGAGGCACTGACACCAAGGTCCATCTGCTGGGATTAACCAGCCTCCAGAGTCTTTGCAGGCAGCTGGGAGATGGCTTTCAAAGATAAGAGATGGCCCAGGGTGGGCTCATGGGTAGGAATTTAGTTAAATATCTTTGGAAGGGATCTAGTAGGATTTGCTTCGTTGTTTATATTATGCAGTATCAGTCATCCTTAAGACCCCAGGCCTGTGTGTCAGTAAAGCTGGAAACACAACCAGCCAGCAAAGGATCCTGATACTGTTCCCCATGATCCTGTTTTCCCCATACAGAAATGCTTCCCTACTCTGACAGTCAGAAATTGCTTCATTCTTTGGCTCAGTTCACCTAAATGAGGGGTAATAAGTGAAATACTGAGCAGCGGGATACTCGGGACTGAAACTCCAGAGAGGGAGCCAGCTTTTCTTCCTGGGTAATGGTGCTGCTCCTGCCCAATGCTGAAACAACAGTCATGGCTAATATATGGCAAAGAGATTTTAAGTCTCTGCTGGCCCCCAGGGGGAAAATAATCATAAGCCTGCTCAGTGTTTGTTAAAAGATACAGGTAATTGTGGAAAAGAGCAACAAAAAGACAATTGAGTGGCTGGGCAGGTTGATTTATGAGGAAAGATTAAAGGAGCTGAACATGAATGGCTTAGCTAAACAGTGACTAAAACAGGACATGAAAAGTAGCCACTGTCAACAGTATTTGAAGTGTCTGTCTGAAGGGGCATTAACTGTTTGGGTGTGGATATTTTGAATAAGTGGAGGTCTTGAAAAGGAGGTTGGAAATGCGAGTGCCAGATGAATGTTGAGGAAAGTTTCCCGAAGAACAAGATTTCCATGGCAATCTCCTCCCCACTGTAAGGTGGAGTGCCCCGCAAAAGGTCATCTGTGCTGAGAGGACATTACCTAGGGAACTTCTGGGAGGTGTCTACTCTTAAATGCCTCTCTGGCTTCCCCATCTCTAAGCACCCACGCAGAGACAACCAGACACCAAGGCTGTAAAAGCCCGTTCCAAAACTTCCGTACAAACAGAAGATAAAATATCCACGCCCTGGGCCTCAGAGATCAAGCAGAAAAGCAAGAAAATGTCCAAAGTGAAGGGGAAGAGTGATCCTCTGGGGTTCTCCTATACTACTGAAGGATGAAATAGGGCTGAGTTTGTTCACAGGTAGTGAGAAGACACATTAATATCAGCGTCTACACCCTACCATTACTTGGCCTCCCCCAAGCAAGAACTTGAACAGGAACAAGGGAAATGCTTTTCAGTGACACTAAAGAGACCCGGGCTGGTCATCATTCAGCTGTTATAAATCACATAATTCCTATAAGGCACAGCACCCTCCTCCCTGCCTAGTCCACAGGACTAGTGTTTTGGCCATGAAGAGCCACACCTCAGGTTCAAAACAACAATAAATTAGAAATTAGCTTGCCATTTCCTACTGCTTTCTTTTCGTTTCATAGAATCAAAGATTGGGCAGGAAATATCACATGGTGAGAATTCCACCTGGAGAACAAGGCATGTGTCTGCTCATCTAGCAAAGCCAGCACAGAATATACACTGATAAGAGAGTTGATAGTTCTTCGGTTCGGCTGCCATGACACGAACCCCTGTGTAAATGTTGTCTCCACACCCAAAATGAGACTAACACTTTCTCCCAAAGTTTGGCTGGCCCTGCTTTTGTGACATCACTCATAGCAGGAAACACTTCTTAGCAAGTGAGTGCATTGCACAACAATCCTTGCTGAGGCCTGTAGGTGTGGTAACATTCATAGAATCATTAGTGTGCTTTCCAGCAAATAAATTACACATTTGTTCATAGAATCATGGCATCATAGAATCATTTAGGTTGGAAAAGACTCTGAGGTCATTGAGTTCAACCGTTAACCCAGACAAGTTCGCCAGTAAACCACACTCCTCAAATGTACCCATGCCCATGTAGCTCTCATCAATGGGCTATAGACACCCCTGAGTTGAGGTCATAATGATTTTCTATTACAGTAACAGCTCACAAACCTCAGTTGTACCAAGGGACACCACCACAGAGGTCACGTGTATTTGCATCTTTGGTGACCTTCAAAAAATTGAAATTTTTCTTCTCTCTGTCCCAGTCTTCTAAATCTCTTTTCATGGTAGTGCATATCACCCCTCTCCCCACCA
>VZTA01025382.1:298-56837 GCA_013398855.1 Mohoua ochrocephala | reverse complement strand
AGTATTTGGGAGGGGGTGGGGGGGGCTTATATGCTTGTAAAAAAAAAAAAGGATGTTTTAATGACTTTTCAAAGGAAATTAAGTGGCTTTTTGAGAATATTTATAGATAAGGTAGTAAGCACTGGGTTTGCATTAGTTCTTTAGTGATAGTTGTTCCTTATCTGTTCAGAAACAGCTTCAGAGTGCTGTGTCCTTTCCAAGACTAGACATACTCTTAAATATGGAATAGTCTCAAAATTTTAAATGAATGTTTTAAAGAAGTAAGACTTTAAATAAAAAACATATCTGAGAAAATTGTGGGGGACTCACAAAGAATAATAACGTGGCAGAACTTGTTGAATTAATCATTTGTTAATCTTTCATACTTGCTACACGACTTCAAAAGCAGCCCAGTGTTTTGCCAACTCACATGGCAGCCCCCTTCAGACACTTAGTAGGATATCAACTTCGCTTAAAAAATTGGAAATGGATAGGGTTCCAGATTTGAATTTCTTTAGAAGTAATGGTGGAGATAGAGATATTTCTTGGTCACCACCTTGCAGAGCAGAAAATTCCATGGGTCAAAGAATTTAAAAAATGAAGCACCCCTATAAAATGTATACTGCATTTTTAGGGTTAGCATACTTTATCAATCATTGGCTTTCATTTCATGGAAGAAGGTCAACTCAAACTGGATTTGTCTAATATCAACCAAGTTTGTGCAACTCGGTAATAAAATAAGGTTACAAAAAATAATTCTAAAAACAATGACCCACTGAAATGCTAGACAATATCGTAAATGACACTATAAATTTATAGGTAGAGTGTAAAGCATTGCTTTCAACAATAACCTGAGGAATGTATATAAATATAGTCTTTCAATCCACAGTTAGTGCTCCTCCCGTCCCCCCTGCCTACACACTGCTTGTTGATTATCATTTGGGCAGCAGCTGCATATTAACCTCTGATCCTTGCTTCACCTGTTTACAGTCAAGTGCTTCAGAAGATGTTGTAGGCTAATGTTGTTTTGATTGGTTGGCTTTTTTTTTTTTTTTTTATGACTGCTTTTCTTGGACTATGTAGAACGTGTGAGCATTTCTGTTTTCATCTAGGTTTTTTCATCTGGACATGCCTATGTATGAGCCTAAGAATGAAAGATGTACTTCAAGAGCAGATTGAGTTGTGGAAGATGTAGATAGAGCCATGCCTTTTCATCCACCCTAGCATTACCAAATCAGTTTAGATCTGTCCAATGAAGGTAAAAAAGCATCTAATCCATGAAGCCAGTAAGAAATGTCTTCTCTCAGTATGAAGTTTTGTCATGTAGTTGGTTTGCAGGAAATGTACATATATCTTAATTGTATGAGACAATATTAGCCAACCAGGCTGAACTGTTTGTGAAGGAGGTCTGTTCTTTGGAGATATCCATTCTGCTAATGTCCTACTGAGAAAAATTCTAAAAGTTAATCAGTCTGGCTTTTGAAGACAAATAAAAGATTTATATCTCAATAGTCTCCTCACTCAGGAAATGATAATGATTTTAATTCACCCATTAAGCAATCACTTTTCCCTCTCTAAAATGTTCTTTGACTTTCACTCAGTTTTACGTTAAGTGCATCTCTTCCTTTTACTTATCTTTCAGCTAAATCCAGGCAGAAGTGCTGACAGTGAAAAAACTTTGGAGTACCTTTTATGAGTCATACTAGGAAGACTTAATCAGAAGAATCATAGAAGGGATCTGAGAGGTCCCACGGGAGGACCTGCTCTACCTAAATTGGCTTTCTAGGTTTCTGGCTAACCTGTGTGTGCAGTTGTAGTTAGGGAAATTCAACAAGTCCTCCACATGGTCTGTTCCAGTACTTCCTTGTCCTTGCAGTTAAAACCAGGTTTTCTCATGTCTGAATGAATCTACCTTTTGGAAACTTTAGATCACTCCTTTTGGTCATATTTGTGATACAACTAATAGTAGGAATTTAGTTTTTCTTCATTTTGGCAGTCTATTAAGTATTGAAGGCTGCTGTTTTGTTTCATCACTTCTTTTCTGAGCTAAAGATCCCATTTGTATTAGTTGTCCTTCATTGGTCATATTTCCCCATGTTGTAATATTCCTTAGTATTCTCTTAATCCTCTGAAGGTGAAATCCTCATGTTTATAAATGGGAAACACAAAAGGGGATTTGTTGTGTTAACTGACACTGCAGTAGCCCGGAGTAATTCAGATGCCCTCCACAGAGGTGATACCTTCAGTAGGGTGATAATTCCATTTGCTGTAGTAGATTACTTCAGATTCAGCCTGTGACCCACTGCAAAACGTATGTCCCTCTTTGTAGAACTGCTGTGTAGCATTAAGCAACTGACTCTTGTAGTGAGATGGCTTCAACCTTTATTCTGTTGCTTATTCTTTCGTGGTTCTAGTACCTTAGACTTGTTGAATTTCATCTGTTTTTTCTGATGACTTTTGCAGTTTTCAGATTCATGTTGTTCCACAATGCTTACAGATTTACCTATGGTAGTGTCGTCTCCAGATTTAAAATGCATCCTCAGCTTATTAATACAGATAAATATTGACTAGACCAGGATCAGAAAAAAACCTCTGGTGAGTTTCTCTGCTCATTGTCTCCTAGCTTGACAGTAAACTACCCTGGTTAGCTTTTCCAATGCCCATCCTAAAAGCAATTTCTATAGATGGTATTTTCTTAAATTGCAGCTTAAGTTTCAAAGTTCTGAGCAGAAAGCCTTATAATCTCTACTGTCCCTCCTGTTATCCTTTATAGGAAGACTGTTTTGACACAGTTTGTTCTTGACAAAACTATTTTGACTATTGTATACAATTTTAATATCTTTTAAGCTTCAAATGTTTTGTTTCCATTATTGCTTTGTATTGTCATGGAAACAAAGGTTGAGTTTGGAAGGGACCTCTAGAGGTCCTCTGGTGCTGGGTGCCCAGGATCATGTCTGGATGGCTTTTGAATATCCCCAAGGCTGGAGACTCCACCACCTCTCTGGGAAACCTGTGCCAGTGCTTGGTCCCTTCAGAGTGGAAAGGTGTTTTCTGCTGTTCAGAGGGAACCTCCCGTGTTTCAGTTTGTGCCCATTGCTTCTTCTCTTGCCACTACCAAAAGGAAAGGAGCTTGACTGTCCCTTTGGATAACTTTTTTCAATAATCTCAAGTAAGGCTGTCTTTTCTGCAACTCCCAGTTTTCTGTTGTGTCCCAGTTTTAAAGATAGGCATTTGCTTTGACTTTTTCTCTTGCATCTTTACTTGTTCCTCACAATTCTCATAACACAGTGTCTGGTAGCTCAGAGTTCATCTTAGATGTGTCTCTAAATATTCTTCACATCTTGCAATTTGAAAATGTTATCTAAAAACTCTCTCTAACTTGTTCTCAGTGTATCTTGTGTTCTAGTCTCACTGTTGCTAAAGTTGTCTGCCTGATTGCAGTTAGTCTTTTTAATGATCATTTAAATAGCAAAACTCCCCACAACAATTGTCTTCTCATATTCATCTGGTTTTTAATGGACATTTTATATTTGTATATCCCTCGTTTTGTGCAAAACTCCTTGCTAATCTAACTAATTAGCTGTGTAAGCCATGGGAATTTGATTTGTGTTTAACTGTTATGACTACAATCTTTATCTCAGTATAGTGTAATTCATTTCGTTGAAGAAAAAAAAAGGCTTTTACAACTTAATACTGCACAATAAAGTTGTTAGACTAATAAGTGCACTATAAGTACGCAGATTTAATTGAAAAAAATCGAAGCAGAAATAAGTAGGGCAGTTTAAATACATATTTTCTTGCTCACCACAAATCAGTTACACAGAAAAATCTGTGACTTTGGGAGACCTTGCTGAAATGTATTAAAAGTTAGCTGTTTTGAATGGATATTTCTGAGTAATACCTTTAGCTGATACTTGCCATGTGAAGACGATGTTCTGCAAACGAGGATTTATATTTGTATATTTGTAACCATGGAAAGCGCTTGAGTTTGTAAACTTCCAAAAGAGTAATTTGAAATAGTAAACAATTGAAAATGATTCATACTCTTCAGACAGCAAGTAGTAATACCAGAACCCCAGAATTTGTTGGACTGCAACACTGACACTTCTCTTAGACCGTAATTGAAAAAATATATGATGGAATGCCTGTGTACTTGGTGCTTAGGATGATGTTAATATCTACCATATGGATTGGATAGGAGGTCTGCTTATTCTCAAAGTAAAGAACAAAATGATTTTTAATGGGTAATAGGACAAATATTACCTCTTTGTCCTGAACAGGAAAGCAAGCCTTGATCTTGATGAACAGAATAGTTGAGAGCTAATTAATTTGTACCATTGTCTCATTTCATCTCCAATTGCATGAATAAAACAATGCCAAGAAAAATACCATCCAAACTGTGCAGAAAAAGTAAGGCAGTGTTGAATTTTTCCTGTGGCTTCACCAGTATTTGTTGAGAGATATCTATTGTTAGACAATACGCCCAGTAAACAAGCTTTTGTCACAGAAAGAAAAGGAAAGCCATAACCAAAGGCATGTCACATTTCTTTGTTTCATGAAGAATAATGCTGAGGCCATAAATAAAAATAGTACAGGTGGTTGCAGTTGTAATCAGTTGTGCCATCTTAAATATTTCCAGTTAAAAGTAGCTTTGTGACATTTTGGTCACTGTAGCTAGTGTGGAAAATCTGCAGAGGTATAGGGAAAGGGTGCTGAATATAAGGGCAAACTAATGAACATTTACATCAGCATTAGAATATCTTGGCTGAAGTATATTGAGCAAACAGTGACAGAGTAAAATCTCGGGGAGTGGAAGAGAGTATGTGGCAAAAACCACAAAACATGCATGTCAAAGAGAATGTTTGCCTGAGGCATGTTTTAGCTAATGACAAGATTTTTATTTCAACTTGGCCTTCAGGTAACTTAAAAATAGTTTCTGATAGTCCAGTTTTAATTTCAGAAATGAGTATTTTACCCATGCAAGTTTATTCACATTAATTCAGTCAGAAATATTTCAGATTCACTTAGACAAGCAGGTTTTGAAGAAGTCTCCTAGTTTTGTCTGCTTACAAATGCAGAGCTGGAAAATAATTATTGTGCCTTGTCAGAGAAGCTGTTGCAGTGATGAAAAACGTTTTTTCAATCTTTTTTTCCACTGCTGTGGGGTGGAATTTTTCATGATAGCAGATTTTTTTTTCTGATGTAAAGCAACATAATGTTGTTTTTTGTAGACAAAATATTAATGTGGAGGTTTGTGTGAGATGAATCTGACAAAAAGGTTAGCACTTGGAGAAGGTGGGGAGATAAAATCTACTCATACACAGTGAAGTTACAAAATACAGCAAAATCTTGTGTTAATGTTTGTATTAAGCAAAAAAGCCTAAGATACTGCTTCTAATTAGGGTATTTTCACCAAAACTCAAAATCTATCATTTGCATCTGATAATTCATTAGTAAGATTCATCTTTTCTTACTTACAGGTTCCTAAGATGGGTCACATAAATGAACGTGTTCCATTGACTGTAGAAGGACTATGGGGTGAACAGTTCATAGTTCATCATATTTTTATCTATCTAGCACTAGATGAGTTCTGTCCTCCTAACAGTGTCTTTAAAACAGGAACATGTTTGAAGAAAAAGCAGTAAATACTTGAAGCAGCATTTTGATTTATGCATAAAATCTGTTTATCTCTTCTGGTAAATATTTGGACTTCGGTGAATTTAGAAACATTTGAATTCAGAATTTGAAGATTAAAGCAGAATGAGATATTAATGATAATGTGTGAATTCATTAATACATTCCTTATTTCTACCTTAACAAGCTATTTTTGGAGTAGTACATATATCTGAAAGCATTCTTAGCTTGGGTGAAGTGATTTGTGTTCCTAAGACCTTTCAAGACTCTCTATTTTATTGATGTAATAAGACATAGATGGCTTTAATGGTTTGTGTTTTATTGTATATACTCACCCCAGTTTCAGAATTGGAAAATGATTTTTCACATGAAAGAAAATCTATTTCTGTATTTTATACCCCAATCAAAGTATATTTCTTTGCAGAAAAAAAAAAAATGGAGATTTAGGTAATTGCTTCCACAAGTATTTGGCACACAGTTGAAATAGAATTCCTAATCTTTATCATGTGTGGAAGACCAATTACTGGTAAGAAATCAAATCAGAAGATAAGATGTCTCAAAACCCCATGCTTTTACAGTGACATAGAGCTTAGTGCATGGGATAAAACTTTGGGATTTTGCATTCTATGCATACATCAGTGTCCATCTGCATCTGCAGTGTGTTCAGGAACACATTGAACAGGAAGACATGCAGAAAAAAATTGAAGTAGGCACAACCATGACGACAGAAGCTTTGAAATTACTTAAACCTCTGTGAAACATTCTATATCCATTTCATTTTTGGAAACTGCATGATAGTTACCCTTTTGAACATGTTGTAATTGCAAGTCATAGCTGCCAGTGATTGATTAGTTGGGTAGGGTGAATTGCAGTGTGTATCAATGCCACTAGACAGGAGGCTACCATTTCTCTTGCTGAAGAGAGCGAAACTTTGTTCTGCAAACAGAAGATTACTGGTATTAATTGAAGGCGTGAATGCAGCTGAAAAGTAAAATCTTATTAGCTGCATTAAGAATTAGCAACATGGAACAAATTACCCTTAACATTAAAAACTAAAATTGGTGCTGCTTTTGGGGTAATGATCTACTGATTGGCCTGAGGACATTGCTGGTGACGCTAATGTCTTTAAGCAGTGGTAAAAGGCACCAGCCTTAGGCTTACAGTAAAGTGGCTTACCAACAACCACAGACGTGCTTGATCCTCCCCCCTTGCTTATCTGCAGGATACAGCTGTTGCTGAAACCAAGTTAAATGTTCTCGTCTTAGAGAAGCAGATTGGCAGGGATACTGAAAATATAAAATCTATTCCCTACGCACAGACCTCAAAGAAAAGCAAAACACAGCAGAGAGTGATATTTTTGCCCAGAAAGAACTCATGAAGGCCATACAATCATCTTCTGAGTTGCTGACAAGTAAGTCTTTTTGATCTCCTGGTAATTTAAATAACTTTTCACAGTCTTCTCTAGAAGCACATTAAACTTTTTCATTTTATGACACATTTATTGCAGATTAGTTACTCTCTGCTGCTTTTTTTGCCATTGTAAAATCTAATGAGCGTAGAAGCTAATGTAACATTTTGGAAATTAAACATCACGGGGCTGGAGACTGCAGGCATTGTGATTCTACGTGTTAGCATCCTTTATTTACCTCACGCTTACATTTTATCTATTTGGCAACAGGAAGAATCAAGAGCTCACAAGTATGTGTGTTGGGGTCCCTCCTCGTTCTGACAGTTCCTACTGCTCATTGACACCACTGTACAATCTCAGTAACTCTGCTTTCCTTATCTTGTCCCTACAGTCTCAATTATGTCAGATTGTAGCCTTGGGGTATTTTCTCTTTTTTTTTCCTCAGCCCAGTTGTTAATGTCCGATAAAGGCCTCAGAACTCTATGGTAGTATTCCATGCTGTAAAGGGACTGCAGTGTTACATTGTTAGCCTTGCTGCTGTTAGTCTGCACTTTTCTCTCCTGCTTTATAGCTCTGTATGTAGTTATACAATAGAACATCTTAGTGCAAGATGTTTTCACTGGAAAAACATTCTTATTTATATCATATTCTGAGTTGGAAAACAATAAAGCCTGTAAAGTTCAAACTGTAAAGCTGACCTTCTTTTGTCTTGCATTACCATGGGTGTCATCATTTGGTTCCTTTAATCTCGGTCAGTCAGTGGTGAGAAGAAGGACTGGGGTTTCATGAACTGTTTCTTTCCTTACTGAACATAATATAGAAACACTTGGTGTTTCTTCTTGGCTGGGCATGCCATGCCCACATGAGCGAGAAAGGCAGTGTAGCTCTCTTCTGTCAGGAGTTCAGATCTATTTCTGATACAGTTTTGGCCTCAAAAGAAAATTGAGGAGAAAAAGCTATTCTGTTTCATGGCTTGCAAAGGACCCATTGTATAGTAATCCAAATGCTGTTGATGAGGAGAAGGTATGTATTTATTTGGTCACCAGTTTAGATTCTGTGTAGAAAAGACGGTTTCAATAAAACATGCATTTTTGTTTTGTTTTCTCTATACACACAGAGCTCTCCTACAACAGCAGCAGATTATGGTAATGTTTTAGAGGAACAAGCAGTGGTTGTGTGGTTACTGAGTGGGATCTTTGCCTGCAGTAAAATTTTACTTTACAAACTAAATGTGACAACAGAATTGCATACATAAACTGTTCCTGGGAGCTGAGACCTATTTACAACAAGCAGCCCGGTTACATTCTGCCCATGACTGGAAATCCTTTTAGACTCTGGAACTAGTCTTGCCCTAGTCTTTGAAAGCATGAGTTGCTCGAGTCTGGTGTGCGCAGCACTGAAGGCTTTCCTGCATGGCTCTCCACAGGCCCATGTCCTTTATGAATAAACTTGTAAGCCCATAGGAAACGTGCAACTTGACAAGTTTACCTTAAAGAGAATATATGCTCATTTGAATTGTGACCTCTTAAAATTTCACAACCTGTGAATTATTTTTGAGAGGAACAAGAAAATTGTGCCAAAGAAGTTGATAATTGAGCTCAAAAGGATTTATACAAATAGAAAAATAGGGAAAATGAGAATATTTTTGTGACATGGACTGAAAAGGGCTCAGTAGAGACGGGGAACCAACTCTGCTTAGCACATGTGAGGCCACATCTGGAATACTATGTCTAGTTTAAAGCCCCTCAGTTCCAGGAAGATATCATTAAATTGGAGGCGATTAGAGGAGGACCATCATGATGGGAGGCAGCCAGAGTACTTGCTGTGTGAGGAGAGGCTGATGGAGCTGGGCTTGTTCAGCCTGAAAAAGGAAATTGCTTCAGAGGTACCTGCCAGTAGCCTCCAATGTCCATGGGGCAGCATCTCTTCTCCATCAAGGTGGTGGAGTCAGGCTCCTCGCAGTGATGCTTGGTAAAAGGATGTGTGGTGATAGATATAAATTGAAACAAAAGTTTTAGACTAGATCTAAAGAAAAATGTCTGAGATGGCAGTCAGGCACTGGAGTAGGTTTGCCCGGGGAGGAAAGCCTTTTCCTGGGAGACCCAGATGTGTCCAGCCTTCGAGATTTTCTGGCTGGAATAAGCTCGGAGAATCACAGAATGTCAGAATGGAGTGGTTGAGGTTGTAAGGGACCTTTGGATGTTGTTTGGTCTAATTCCTCTGCCCAAGCAGGATCACTTAGAGCTGGTTGCCCAGGACCATGTCTCCAAGGATGTAGATTTCACAACCTCTCTAGGCAATCAGTTTTAATGCTCTGTCACCCTTCCAGTAAAAAGCTGAGACAAAATCTCCTGCTTTTCAGTTTATGTCCAGTGCCTCTTCTCCTGTCATTGGACATTGCTGAAAAGAGCCTGACTCTATTTTCTTTGCACTCTGCATTGCTTGTATACATTGGTAAGATTCTCCCTGAGTTTTCTCTTCTTTAGGCTGAACAGTCCCTGCTCCCTTAGCTTTTCTCCTCATATGAGAGTCAGTTAATTACCTTAAAGGCCCGTTGCTGGGCTCTCTCCAGTACCTCCACATTTCTCTTGTGCTGGGGAGCCCAGAACTGGATACAGTACTCCAGGTGTGGTCTCACCAGTGCTGAGTAGAGGGCCAGGATCACCTGCTGACAACATTCCTCCTAGTCCAGGATACTATCTGCTTTATTTGCAGCAACACTGCATTGCTGGCGCATGGTCCTCTTGTGTCCACCAGGACTCCCTGGTCTTTTTCTGCCAAGTTGCTTTCCAGCTGAGGAACCCTCAGCATGTATTGGTGCCAGGGTTGTTCCTCCTCAGGACTTTGATGTTCTCATTGTTGAACTTCATGAGCTTCCTGCCCACCCATTTCTCTAGTATGTCAATGTACCTCTGGGTGGCCGCATGACCCTCTGGAGTATCAGCCGCTCCTCCCAGTTTTATGTCATCAGCAAACTTGCTGAGGCAGCATTCTGCCTCATCGTCCAGATCATTAATGCGTGTTGAAACAAACTGAGCCCAGTGCTGACCCCTGGGGTGCACCACTAGTTACTGGCCTCTAGCTGAACTTCTTGCCACTGATTGTTACTCTTTGGACTCAGCAGTCCTTGCAGTCTGCTCATCAAACCTATACATCAGCAGTGTGCCTGTGGAGGATTTTATGGGAGACAACACTGAAAGCCTCACTGAAGTCCTGGCAGACAATATCCACTGCTATCCCTGCATCTACCAAGCTGGTCATTTCATTGCAGAGTTATCAAACTTGTCAAGCATGACTTCCTGTTGGTGAATCCGTGATGTTTACTTCTGATGATTTCCTTGTCCTTAATGTGCCTTGAAATTATTTTCATGATTGATTGATCTATCGCTTTCCCAAGGACTAATGCGAGGCTGACTTGTCTGTAGTTCCCTGGGTACTCCTTTATGTCCTTTTTGAAGATAATAGTGAGATTTGCTGGGTCTTCAAATGGCTATCCCAATTGTCACTATCATTCAAAGACTATTGAGTGACTTCACAATGATGTCAGTCAACTCCATCGGCACCTGCAGGGTGCATCCTGTCAGGTCCCATGGACCTACATATGTCTGTTTTGCTTAAGTGTTCTGTAATCTGATCCACCCAGGACAGGCTTTCCTTTCTCCAGGCTTTCACCCTACTTTTGGGGCCTGGGATTCCTGAAGGTTGGGCTTGCTAGGGAAGACTGAGGCAAAGAAGCCATTCAATACTTTAGGCTTTTCCACGCTCTGTGTCATTGGGGCCCTATCTCATGCAGCAGTGGGTGTGCATTTTCCATAGTCTTGCTTTTGTTCCCTCTGTATGTAAAGGAGCACTTCTTACCGCCCTTGACGTCTCTCATCAGATTCAATTCTAATTGGGCTTTGGCTTTCCTGACTGTGTCTGCATGCTTGGACTTAGCCTATATACCTCCCTGGTTACCTGTCCCTGCTTCCATCTTCATTATGCTTCCTCTTTATGTTTTAATTTGGTCAGCAGCAATGTGTTCATCCATGTAGACCCCCTGGCATTTTTGAACATCTTCCTGCTTGTTGAGATGGACTGTTGTGGAACTTGGAAATGATCCTTTAATATTAATCAGCTTTCTTGGGTCCCTCTTCTCTGCAGGGCCTTACCCAATGGGACTCTTCCAAGCAGGTACACGAAGAGCAAGTCTGCTTATCTGTAGCCCAGAATTGTGATCTTGTTTTTTGCCCACCTTCAATCCCTTCACAGTACTGAACACTCCTGTCATTGTCACTACAGCCAAGGCCACCTTCTGCCTTCACAGTCCCAGAGTCTTCCTTTTTGTGTGAGTGTGAGCAGAGCATCTCTTCATACTGTTTTTTCTCTCGCTTGGAACAGGAAGTTGTCACTGATGCTCTCCAAGATCCTCCTGCCCTGTGTATGCCCTGCTGCATTCCCCAAGTGGGTTGAAGCGTCCCCCAAGTCATCCAGGCCTATGAATGTGAAGCTACTTCAAGCTTTGAGCAAGGAACTGGACTAGGAATTTCTCATGTCCAAACTGGATTATTCTATGATCCTTGTGATGCTTGTATATATATTGGATTATCATATGATCATTTGTGTTTCTCTCCTGTGGGGAGAGATCATTCAGCTGCGAGAGGCGACTTCCTCTCGGGGCAATATGCCATTAGTGTGGGGTTACTCACAGGTCAGAGTCTGTATGTAGCCCCTCAGAGCGATTTGCAGATGAACTGGGTTTGCATGGCCAAGTTTTGGTAGTGGGAGGGGCTACAGGGGTGACTTCTGTGAGAAGCTGCCAGCAGCTTCCCCCATGTCCAGCAGAGCCAATGCCAGCTGGCTCCAGGACAGACCCATTGCTGGCCAAGGCTGACCCAATTTCTAAATGGTGGTAATGCCTCTGTGATAACATATTTAAGACTCTGGGTGTTTTTCAGGTATTGAGAGAACCTGAATGAGTATTAATACTTGTAACAAAATAAGAGTTAAGCTTTAGTACATAGCATGAATTGCAAGAGAGGGATGTAGATAATAGTTTTCTTTACATGCTGGAAGAAGGAAAGGTTTTTACATATTGCATAAAGTAGCTGTTTTCTTCATGGACCCTTAAGTTTTTCAACTAAGCAAATGATATATTCTAATGGGTTTAGCTTGATTGGATCGTTCTGCTTTAGTCTTCTTGTTTGTTGACCATTAGAATATGCAGTTCCCCTTCCTGACTGTTTCCTGTGAACGAGGCCCACAATGGGATTATGTCACAGTTTTTTAACAGGCTGTTAGGTGTTTGAAAATTTTACGTATTTGTTTACAGGAGGATAAAGAACCTGTTTACATTTGCATTGTATATGGTTTCTGGAGCAGCTATTTATGCCCATAAATCAATGTAAGATTCCTGCTGTAGTTACCCAGTGGCACCTAATTGAAAGCTTTCATATGATTCCCCCTGTTTTCAGTAGATGATTTCCTCACAGAGTAAATGTTTTTCTCCATTTCCACTGATTGTTCAGTGTTAAACAAGAGTAGTCATCAATGAATCACAAAAAAATGTCAACAGAAAAAAATTAGCTACTATTGGGCATTAAGAATGTGGAGAGTTTGGGAAGAAAAGCTTCTTTGGGAAAACCAAGGCATTTCTCTGGTCCTCTCAGCTCTCAGCTGTGCTGGATATTTTTCTCAGTAATGCATCAGTTCTTGCTTCTATTTCCTTGAATAGCCTGATGAAAGACGAACAGTTAGGGCAGCCAAGAGAAATAAATTTCATGACATCATTCTCTGGTGTATATGTTTAAGTTAATTAGTTATGCTCAATTTTACTTCTTTGTTCTCTAATCTGTCTAAACTATGTTACAGGCTCCACTGATCTGTGAAGACTAAATAATGTGCAGGCTTGTACACGGTATTTTCTGACTAGGAAGAAAAAGCTCTTGTTTATTTCTGTTAACCTCTGTTGAGGAACCTTAACCATGGGAAGAAAATAGGAAACAGGTCTGATACAGAACTAAATGTTTACTGATGTATTTTTAAACGAGTGAAGTGTACTGACATTGTCAGGTGAAGACAGTATAAACATTGCTGCAGACTTTTAATTGTATATTGACTAAGAAGTGGATTTTTTTTTTTTTTTCCCAACTGTGTAATATGTCTGGTGATTAATCTAGTATCCATTAGGAGTGCAAGACATCAGTGCTATGCACAATAAGTTCTTTCATCCTCAGGCCAAGAACCATTTTGCAGGCGTAATGCAAGGATGCCTACAGATCTGTGTGGGTGTGCATAAACTCTAACCTGAACATCTTGTAGTGTTCTCGAGTGGGAGGGTAATTTCGCCTCTTCATTGATTTTATTGATGTCTCTTATGAGCAAGTAGTGCCATTTCCCTCAACCTGTGATGAATTGTGTGTGCTATACAATGTGGGCTATTGCTCACCAGAGGATTAAGCAGGAACAACAAACCTGGTTTATTTTCTTCAAACCTTTCATGAGTGGAAGACACTTGCGTCATCTCGTACAATTGTAACATTTTGATACAGAAAGGAAGACTTCCGGTTTTTCTAGAGGAGACTGCCTAGGCTGACAAAAATGCTTACTTTGCATCTGGATTGTTTACAAAAAATTGCTACATTGCTTGTACTGAAATCTTCAAAAGAAAAGAGATTTTATGAGTAGTCTCAGCACTGTTAAATTAAGCTGTCCAAAGTACCTGCAGTAACCATGGTATTTAAAAGTCTGGATTACTGCAGCAGTTCTTTGTCTGGGATATGGTACATACTGTACTTGGATTTTAATGGAGCCATTTATACAGATTTTATATTTTCTCATAAAACTCCTCAAGGTGAATGAAAACAAGCGTGGGCTAAATGTTTTCACTTCTCAGTGCTCTTTCTGTTACAGAATCTTGCTGGCTTTCTTAATTGCTAACTTATGCAGTTTCTTTGTCTTCTAGAATGTCGGGTGGTGAAATCTACTTCCTATACCAAAATAGCTTCGAGTTCACGTAGGAGCACCACCAAGAGCCCAGGCCCATCCCGACGCAGCAAGTCTCCTGCTTCTACTAGCTCAGGTAAAGCAAGCGAGCAATCTTTCCTAACAACAGCAACCATTCTGTTTCAATAGAGTGGGCAATGCGCTTAAAATGACACATTTCTGTGGAAAAACGTTGTATGTATAAAACAGCTGACAGTAAAAATTCACTTGTTTTCTCAGTGGCATCTGAGATCAAGTGTCTTCCCAATACAAAGTAAAGCTTCAGCGTCTTATAAGTAATACTCTGGCATTACAGTGGTTCAATTAATTTTATTTTTTGTGCATGTTTTTGCTTCCAATACCTAAACACTGAGGAAAAAAATGGTGGTCTTTGTACTAGGAACTGAATGAGAACAATGAAGAAAGTATCCCAAGTTATGCAGCATGAGATCTGTGTTGCTAAAAGTAACATTTGTAAGTAAAATCATTTTTGTATTTTGTTTCTGAGGAAGTGAAGAGGCAGTAGTGAGGAAAGGACTGATTAAAGTTCGTGAGGATATTGAGAAAAAGAGAGCAGGGCAGAGAAAGAATGCAATCACAAATGTGAATGTGAGATGCAAAGATAACTGAAGAAGAAATGTTAGAATTGACCTAACAAGCCGGTGATATGGGTTGGAGAAGGCACAGGAAAAGCTTCAGAAAGTTCTGTCTGAAGGGCCTTGCTTTGACTGCCTTTGCAGTAGCTCCCACTAGATAGCCAATGACTAATTCACCCCTGCAGCTTTTTCCCAAGCAGAACAAATAAATAAACAAAAAAAGTACATGAGATAATTTGCCAGTATTGGTGCCTGAAGGTACAAATAATCTTCAGTGTGAGCCAGTTGAGTAGACCCATTCAAGCATTTGCAGCACTGCTTGTGTACGTGGATTTTGCAAGAGGCAAACATTAGAGCTGTCTGAAAGCCACCTCCCTCTTTCTGCCTCAGTCTTCTGCCAACAGGAAAGCAAATGGCACACTGAAACCTGCATCCAGCACCATAAGGTCTTTGTGGGGAGGTGGTGATCAGAATGGCCCAGTGCTGGTTTCAAAGAGGGTAGAGATAGACCAACTGGAACATTTTATTTTTAATTTAACAAAAAGACAAAGGTGGGAACAAAGGTGAGAAAAAAAATTCTTGCTCTGGGAAGGAGGAAAGTGGGAGAGACACGATGAGAGACAGAGGCGTAGATGCGGGTAGCAGGACTGGGAGGCGACTTGCCTCCTACGCATCTTAGAGAACAGCTGAGATACAGAAACCTGAAGAGGTAATGGGATGAAGTATCAATTGTGAGGAACAAGCTCAGAGTAGCTCTTTCATAAATATGTTAAGTTACTTTCTTTATAGCTAGGTGGAACAGAGTTAAATTAAACTTTGGCAAGGGAGGCCCTGTTTAGTGTGTGAATGTTACAGACTCTGGGGTTTTTCTAATGAACATTCCTTTGTGAGTACAGGTAATGAACACTGAACTGTGTATGCTCATTTCTATTTGAAATAACTGTCCTGCTATGCATAACAAATCTGTGGGATTTCTATGGGACTAGCAATGTTTTTTCTGTGTTGACTGTGTGATACCATGTTAGTTTTGGTCCTGAGAGAAAATAGAACTGTTTTTACTTAAAGATGCTGGGGAAGTATAGGTGAATAAATCTTAGTTTCTTTCAGTTCACTTCTATAAAGCTCTGAGCAGAATACATTACATACTTCAGAAGATCAGGAGATTATTTTACAGCCTATGAAAAAAGGGAATGTTTTTACTATACCACAATAATAGTTAATGTATCATTAAATTTATAGCAAGAAACGAAACTGGGAGGTGCTGTTGATTCTCTGACAGAACAAGATGCTTTGCAAAGGGATCTAGGTAGATTGGAGTGTTGGGCAATGATTAATGGGATGGAGTTTAAGAAGAACAAATGCCAGATTCTGCACCTGGGATGGAGTAATGCCAGGCACAAGTATAAACTGGGAAAGGAGTGGCTGCAGAGCAGCCCTGCAGACAGGGATCTGGGGGTGCTGGCTGGCAGCAGGCTCATTACAAGTCAGCTGAGTGCCTTGGCATCCAGGAGGGCAAATTGCATCCTGGGGTGTGTCAAACACAGCATCACCAGCCAGGCAAAAGAGGCGATTGTCACGATGCATTCAGTGTTGGTGTGGCCTTGCCTTGAGCACTGCGTGCAATTCTGGGCACCACAGTTCAGGAAGGATGGGAAGGTACTCAAATGTGTCCAGAGGTGGACAACAAAACTGGTGAAAGGGCTGGAAGGTATGTCCTATAGGGAGCAGCTAAAGACTTTGGGCTTGCCTTGTTGTGAGAAAAGGAGGGGCTGAGGAATGACCTGATTGCTCTCTATGGCTTCCTGAGGAGGGGATGTGGAGACGGAGGTGCTGAGCTCTTCTCTCTGGTACCCAGTGACAAGGCATGTTGGAACAGTTCGAAGCTGCGCCAGGGAAGGTTTAGAATGGGCATTGGGGAGCATTTCTTTCTGAGAGGGTTATCAAGCAGTGGAACAGGCTGCCCAAGGAAGTGGTTGAGTCAGCATCCATGGAGGTATTTAAAAGATGTGTAGATGTGGCACTGAGGGTCATGGTTTAGTGGTAGACTTGGCAGTGCAGGGTTAACAGCTGGATTTGATGGTCCTAAAGGTCTTTTCCGGTCTAAACAATTCAATGATTCTATAGCTAGGAAGCATTCCTTTACCAAGAAATACTATGTGGTTGATTGACTCTGGCTGGATGCCACGTGCTCACCAAAGCCACTCTACTGCTCCACTTCTCAGCTGAACAGGCTGAAGTTTTGGTCAGCCCTGAGTTGGTCAGGCAGTTGGACTAGATGGTTGTTGTAGGACCCTTCCAACTGAATGTTCTGTTCTATTCTATTCTATTCTATTCTATTCTATTCTATTCTATTCTAATTTGTTAAGCTTAAAAAGGATAATCAATTGAAAGCGTTTCTACAGAATTGATTTTTAGTGGGGGGTACAGCTCTGATTTGGCTTCTGTATCTCTGCTGTTTGCTTTTTGCAAATAGGTCAAATTGTGTGGATGTTACAGTAAGCCTATTTCTAACCTTACATACATGAATACTTAGATCAGTATTACTTTTATTTCAGGAAACGATATTATACTAAAGACTTGCTATCGAGAATTGTTTTTAAATCGCATAAAACTAAAACCAGTCAATGATTTTTAAAAAATGCAATTTTATATTAGACATTGCATTTAAAAAAAAGCAATAGAAAGAAACACTGACTCTTAGATGGTTTTAGACAAAACCCGAAGATCTCCCATGAAATGCAAACAATATGTACAGATTTCACTTTTCTGGCACCCAGCAAGCCTTAAAATGCTGCCTATTTCTTGGAATTATGTACCCGTGACAGTACAGCAGAATAGAGAAATTGCCATCTAGCGCACATATGAGCAGATAATTTTTTCCATGATGTCTACATTAAACATCTTGGTACTAGAAAATCTGAATGACTTGTGCATAGCTGGAAGTTATACTTTTGTTGTCATGTTGTTACTGCTAAATGTATGTACAGGTATTTTTATTCTAAGGTTTTAAACTGCTTTCTGTTAACCTTTAAATTACTTTTAGGGATTTTTCTTTCATTGGCAATAAACATGGAAAATACTGAAGAAAAAGAGTAGATTCTTTGCTCAGATCAAAGGCAGTACATACATATTACAAAAATTTAAAGGTGTATCATTTTGTGAAGAGTTTTGTCGTAGAACAAAGTTGAAAGAAGTCAGGATAAAAGGGCAGGCAGAAAGCAGTCTTGATAATGTACCCTTGACAAAAAGCTAAGTGAGGTGTATGGAAAAGAGCGTGTTGCTAATTAGAAAGGATCTGATTCCTTTTGTTTCTTTTAGAACCTTGCTGCACTTTGAAAAGTCTGCACATTCTAACTGCACAAAAGGATCATATGCGTGCTTCAGACTTGAATTAATGTCCATATCAAGATAATACACATGGATAATTACATGGGCCAAAAAAGGAAGGTTCCACAGACAAAGACTATGTTAAAAAAACCTCAAAGTTGCGTATTACGAATGAAAAGATAAACTTAAGTTAACTTTTATTCTCTTGTGTATGCATCGGATTTATGGTATAGTCTTTAATGCAAGTATTCAACAGGATAGCTGATTTGGATGCATCATTTTTAGAGTTAATGGAGGCAAAGTCTTTCAGCCATTTTCCCTTTGTTAGAGAAATAGATGTACAAATGAGGCTAAGACATGTAGACAATCTATTCTGGTTTAAGCACTTAAATGCCGTCCTCATCAACTGTTTCCCTTCTTTGACACAGAATTTCAAGTGGTCAATGAATTAAGCACAGCTTCGACTTGCACTAAATGTTTATAAATTCAATGAAGCCCAGGAGTTCCTTTCTCTGAGCAAATGGCGGTTGGTGTGATAAACTTTCTCAAATCCATCCCAATTCTGAAGTTGCTTACAGAAATCAAAGGGGTTGTTTTGGGGGATTGGTCATTTGTTGTTTTTCTGTCTGTGTCTTGTTTTTGCATCTCTAAGTCTGGAACAATAATGCTTTACCAAAACCAGTGCTTTGAAGATAAACTCAGTAAGGTTAAATTATTTTTGAAAAACATTCTGCCTGAAGGCCCTTGCTTTCCATTTCAGTCTCACCTGGTTGTGGTGACCCCTGACTCTATGAGGAGCAGGCAAAGGACTCTGAGTGTCCCCTCTCCCTGGTGAGCCACCAGCTACTGCTCTGGGGAACCATTTCATTGTCTCATCTGCTACTGGGAGAAAAGTACTCTTTACAACAATTCCAATGCTCTTAGATGACTTTCAGCCTTTGCAGGTGCCTTTTGCCCTCTGTTGCCTCTAAAGGCAGTCTTCTTGGCAAGCCTGAAAGTCCTACACAGAACCTACCATAAGAGCACTCTCAGGCTTTGCAGATACATGGCCATGGGAATGACATCATGGGAACAATAGGATAAAAACCACTGTCCCACAGGCTCTAGGACACACTGCTACAGCAGCACAGGGCTAAGTGGGGAACCTGTGAGTGGAAAGCAGGATGCAGGGTTGCAGGAAAAGACCCTTAGTGGAACCAGAGGCTACAAAAATGCTCACGGCCACAAAGGTTCAAATCTGTGCACTGTTTAGCTGAGGGGAATGTAAAATGCATCAGTCTGTGGGAAACACACACTGCCTGTCGTTCCTTGAGCTGTACAATCTACAGTAAGCAAAAGGACTGCATCTGCCTTTACACCATTTCTTGGCATATTTCAAAGGAATGTATGCCTTTACATAGGTGGTGTTCACCTTTTTTCCATCCTTGTTTTTTCCCTTCCCTTTTTTTGGTAACAGAGCATATGTTTGATGTACTTATATTTTCCTGATAGCCTCCCTGGCTCCTGAGAACAGATGCATCCTATTTTTATATGAAAACACAGAGTCATTTTTCCTTCCAAGAGTTCAAGCAAGCTAGGAAGATCTGTGTAAGGGCTGACTTTTCCATTATTATGTTTTCTTCAGTTTGTTATTTACATCTGACAGTGTTTCAAAATAGTACCACCAGACAGAAATCTCGCTGCAGGAGGATTGCTTTCTGGCTTTTTACAAATCCATTTGAGGTATTGTCTGCTTCAAAAGGCTCCAGTCTAAATAGAGAAGAGAAGCATGGAACAAGGCAAAGAAGAGAAGCAGAGAAAAGATAGTGTGACCTCCTGGGCAGGCAGAAGGCTGAAGTCTGATTCCAAGTGCAATAGATAATCCTACCTCTATTTAATTTTTCTGATGTCTTCTTAAAGCCTGTAAACCACTTTGATGTGTTTTTGTTGGCATCAAATAGTATTCAAGAAAAGGCATAATAAAAGAGACATTTAATTTCGATGAGACTGGGTCTCAACCCATTGCTGGTGACTGAAAATTAAGACTGTCTGATGGCTATTCAGTAGCTGGTGGCTTCTGTCCAGCTGCCATTTAACACCATGGGTGGCAGCTTCAGTGTGGGTGAAGAGGTAACAGATTCAAAGAAAGCAGCAGCACTTACGTCTTCATCACCGTTGTTTTTAATCAAATCAAGAGCAGCATGAGATGACTGGAATTACTGCACCCTTGATCCATTAAATTAAGGAAAGATACTGCATTTGGGTGAACTCTGGTTTACCTTCTGAAATTCCAACTCTAATTTTCAGGATTTGCGCTCAACAAAAGTAGCTACTTTCTTTTTTTTTTTTTTCAGTTTGAGCACCTTCTTCAAAATTGTTTCCTTCTCACTTTTTCTCCCCTGTGAGCAATCTCCTGTTTCCCTCCAGTTATCACTCAGAATATGTCAGATGCTTGAAATCTTGTTTGCAATAGCAATTCAGGTATTAAAATTTGGTGTTAAAAAGAGTTATTTAGGAGTTTGGGTTATTTAGTGTGACAAGTGACTATTTCAAGAATACCTGGGTTGATATGTACCTATCCCAAATGACAAAGGAACATACATGAGGACTAGATAGAGTAGGTCATATTACCAAGGACTCTGTGAGGGTTTTTTTAAAAATTGTACCTGGGCAAAGAAATTGTGAAACTGCATGTCGAACTAAAGCCTGATCAAAACTGTAGATGTTCCCTAAAGAAAAAAAATCAATTTGGAAATAAGATCTTACTGAAGTCTTCCCTAGGTCAGATGCTTGTGCTTTTCTCTCTGCTAGTCCAAAAAAAAAAAAAAAAAAAAAAAAGAAGTAGAGGTGTTCCTCTGCAATAGGGTATGTTTTCATTTAGTCTGATAGTTCATCCTTAGGCCGTTATCCAGAAACAACCTTCCTTCAACCACCTGATTCAAGAAGGTCTTTTGTATCCNGTCTTTATTCACACTGTTACAGGTACTCAGCTGACAGATTTTATAATACATATGCTGAAGCAAAATTTTCCTAAAGCCAAGAGCGCACACCCATGGGAGTGATGGAGTCATTCTGCGGACCCAGGGATTTCCAGATGGTTTTTGCTTTGATCTTGGCTTCTTTTTAATTTTTTATTTATGGTGTTTGTCTTTGATACTAATCACTGAAAAATTAAATTTTATAATTTTATACCCTGTAACAAAAACAGGAGTTGGTAAGAGAATGAGACGTGGTTATACTGAGTAGTTTAACCCTCTTAAAGGATGAAAATTTGAATGCTAAATAAAGAAACGTGCTCAGAAATTGTACTGTTTTCACACAGACTGATTTGAGAATCCTGGTCTTTCTAGTTAGGCAAAACATTTCAAAAGAGAAGTTTTCATCAAATCTTGCATACGTGTAGATGCTCTCTTGATTAGATGCTACATGAAATTAGCAGACAATTTCATAGATAGTAGCTGAAGTGCACAGGGAAAAAACCCCCAAGAGGCACTTACCTTCTGAGACTACTGGAAAAAACAAATACAAGTGGATTCCAGGGAACTGCATTTTCAAGGCAGTCTCCTTTCTTCTGAGATACGAGATATGTCTGCGATATCTGCACGTCTGCAGCACTTCTCTGCTTGATAGTACTTGATAGTGCAGGCGTAGGTGACTTTGGGCTGAGGTGGAAGACCATGTGAGGGGTTTACAGTCCCTGCTGAGCTCTGCACTGCTTGGGTTACACTGTGTGACCACCACAGGTACCAGCGACTAACAAGGACTTGCGTATTGGTGGCTGCTGGGATGGGGAATGTAAACCTGACCTGTAGGTGATCCTTTCTGCTGACACTTCTAATCTGTTGATCTGTTGATCAGGTGAAAGTTCTATGTGGATCTGCCAGGCCTTGTCTTCAGTGGCAGAGGGATGTTCTACTTTTATCTGCTTAACTTCTTGACATAAACTCTAGGAAAGATTGAATATAAAAAGGACAGTTTAGCAGCCGAAAAAAAGGAATGTAGTATTGGTGTCTGGGTTTTTTTTCTCAACCAGTTGCATGCTAAGGTAGAACCTCTAAAGCCTTGTCTTTACTGGGGAGTCATACTGAGGGCACTTGCCTAATGTGGTGCTCTGTACACACTCTGCCTTTTGGTGTGAAGACAAAAATGACAAGATGTACACAAGTAGAATACAAAAGCAGAAGGAAAAAAAGGGCGAGATATGGTTTATTTCCTAACTACTTTGTAACTACATAAACTTACTGAGACTAAAATATTGTTTTGGAAAGGACAGTGAAAAACTACAGAAGTAATTGAGGCAAGGTCAAATAGTGATCTCGCATCAGCATTTTCTAGCTAACAGTTGCTGAACATGACCTACACCTGTTGTGACTTGTGTAAAACGTTTTTTAGCTTAACTTTCCTATTCATAAGTTGTGGCTGCAAAAAAAGCCTGCAGTATTCCCTTCCCTTAGTCTCCTCTTTCTTCTTCACACACACTCTTGTGTTTGGCAAACCACTTTTTTAAATACACCGAGTCATCGCTATGTGTTTTATTGAGTAGAATATGCTTGCACATCAACAGGCAATTCTATAGGAGACTGTGATTTTAATACACTGCAGTGGTATTGGCAGCTTCTCAGACTGGCACTTGATGATTTAATTCGTTTTTTCTTGCTTTTTGTTTCTATTACTTAATAAAAATATGCCCCATCAAAGTTTATTTATTGAAATACCATCAAATTACTTTTTATTTGGAGCATTTTCACTGGTTTCTTATCATAATATTATTCATAAATATTATCATATTTATTATTCATATTATTATCTGAAAACCTATTTTGCATTTTTCTCAGTAGATGCTTTAGTATCCAGCTTTAGTGTTGTATTTTATGGGTTTTCCGAAGTTCATGTGTGTGCCAGGTGCCGGAAAAGCCAACACAAAGACAGGTCCTTGCCCTGTTACACATCCTCAGCGACAGAGGACAGCGAGGAAAGGAGATCACAGCTAAGCGGTCGCATACATCTGCTCTGAGAAGCCACAATAATTTTGTTATCATTGCAGCTTTTTAATACATATATCACCGATGAAATTTTGAATTGATAAATCTTTTTCATGAGATGATGGGAGGGCACTGTGTGTTAAGCTGAAGTCTGTAACCCCTGCCATTTGGTGAATAAAAGTGACAAGAAACCTCTTGCCTTACTCAATAAAATGATCAATCACAACGGTGATTTACCAATTTCATATGTCTTTATCTACATCAAGGTTCCCTCTAGGAGCGTGTGCTGTATCAGTCAGTGAGAAATGCAGTGCAGATACTGGATAGAAATGCAGTTTCCAACAAAAATGCATTCCACCTAGAAATGGATTTTAAGGCAATTTAGTGATCAGGAATATAGTATTATTGTGAAATATTATAGCTTTTATTCACATATTTGTTGCCATGTTTTCTGGTCATGAGCAACTTGTGTAAGAATGGTGAAATAATTGTAAATGGAGTTCAGCAAGGGGGTCAGAATCACTGCAGTCTCTTCCTACTACACAGCAGCTAATATCACCTCTATTTGCAAATTCAGTACAATGACTCACAAGCACAGGAAGCCATAAACAAAAAATTAATAAAGAAGGGCCCCTGGAATGTACCGGGAAAATATCAGGAATTACCATTTCTATCCTGTCGTGATGTCCGTCTTAAGGATTATATTAATAATATCAGTAGTAAGAATAATGCAATAAACAGTAATAGCAATATATATCTCCAGGTATGCAGAACATCCAGAAGGATTCATCTTGTGTAGCTTTGGAAGTTTACACTGCAGTGGATGATCCTAGTACATTGTTCATCGGGTCAAGTTTAGATGGTTGCTTTGGGATGAGGCAACTTGTGTTATGACAGCAACTCGGTTAAAATAAAGTCTAGAAAACAATTTCAGATGTAGAAGCGAATACAACAGGCGTGCAAAGATTGGTGAAAGGAATCTCGTCTCCAGGGCTAATTGCCATCTCTAGAATTTCCTAATCAGCTCTCCATAGGGAGTCCTTGTAAGCTTTCAAAAATCCTGGTACATGTTTTATGTATTGGCACCTTTATATTTTGGATACGGGTAAGGAGGTGAGCAAACTTCACTTAAATCTCCTGGGGGTCTCAATTCATTAATTGTGCTCTTGATTTCACATGTTGCAGATGGCCAACATAAGCACAACTATCATAATTTTCCTTTTTAAAAGTGCACTTGAAGAGAGCATTCAAACTTAGCTTAAACACTCTGGATACTCTGGTGGTGACAAGTAAGTAATTTTTAGGATTTATAACACTTTGTTTTCTCATCCTAAATAGATACTCATCAACATAATATACATCAATATGGAAATACATCGATAGTTAAATACACCATTGCATCTATTTGTCTGGTTCCACTTGGTAGCCGCGAGTTTTTGTCTTCAGGACAGAATAATTGCTATAGTAATTCTAAGAAAAACTATTGTTGAAAGTTATGGGGAAGGAGTCAGTCTATAAAGAACAGGAACAGGTGCCTAGTGTTACAAGGTGTATTGAAATGTATCTGTTATCTTAAATTTGCTAATAATAATAAGACCTAAGAGTATCTGCTTGGTTTAAAGAGAAGGCAGAGCACTAGTCTTGTTACTCAGCAGTCTTGAGGACTAGCTCTGTGTGAAGAGTAGTAGTTTAATGCTATTTTCTAAATTATGCCATAGATGTTTAGAAGACACCTTTTAGCACGTCACAAGTTTGAGGTTCCAGAAAGCTCATTTTTAATGTCCTCATCTTGCTCTTTTCCTAAATTATTTCAGTGATATCAGTAATAAATTTTATTTTAGTCACTGTTGGACAGATCTGTGGGGTGTTTTGCTGAATACTGTATGAACATGCATGCATACGTGTGCATGTGTGTTCCCCTACACTTAGTACAATATCTGAATGAGTGCTGATATGTGCAAACCATTGTCCTCTGTATAAAGATATTTGGAAGCCTAGATGAGTGGGATGGTTTTCTATAAATCCAATTAGTGCATCTTGTTGTTTCTATAGTTATGCAAATATATTGCACCTTTACTCTAAACAGTGCCTTGCACAAAGTGATGTTGAGATTGGATCACTCACAGCACCTGAGCACTATTAAGTGATCATCCTTTATCAAGCGGTACAATGTGTTTTATCCATGTGTGTGGTGTGGTAGGTACACATGTTTCTTCATTATAATGTGTGGGCCCAGTATTAGCCAGTAAGAACAATGTATTATGTAAAAAGTAAGAACAATCTTTTAAAAATGCCTACTGTATTATCCAAAGGAATTAGCATTTGCTAGATTGCCAGTCAGCCAAGGTTTTACAAGAGTTATTGTCATTTTGATTTTCGGATGAGTCATTTGGTACATTGCCCCCAAAGGCACCTCATTATGATTCAGTGCACAGCATATAAAATTGCTTAGGCTTTTGGGGCTCCATGGAAAGTGAGTGGGGGTTGCGGTGGCTCAGCGTTGTGAAGCAGAAGCATTATGCTTAATTGACACCTTTGATGTAGCCCTAAGACAGCACCTGCACCTCCCACTGCTGCTCTGAAGACGTCAGCCTTACGCAGAAAAGGCTTCTGCTTATGAATTCTGCATCGCATTCAGCTCACTCTGTGAGCAGCCCCAGCTATCCTTAACTAATCCCATTGCTTCTCAGTTTGGCTACAGCTTGGCTTACTACAGAGCAGGAATTTTGCTGCTTGCTCTTATCAGGTTAAACAGTCAGATTTTGTCCATGTTAGAACTCATAGAAGGTAAGTCAAATGCCTTGTTGATATCCTTAGTATGTAAATATTCTCCTAAGATTCAGAATCTGGGAATCTGGTTGTCTGTTCTTTTTATCCTGGCACTTACTAATGCGGACTGTGATAGAACAGTTGCTTGTGCTTGTTTAAGAATATTTGCATGTATATGTGATACACGCTTCGTAGTGTTTCTGTCAGTGCTTCAGTGTGAATATTATTGATAGCCTCTCATGTGGTTACTTTGTAGTAGAATTCTGTCCTCTGCTGGCATTGTTTTTTTAATTTATTGGATAATGTCATATGCATGTGAAGATGCTTCTAAAGAGATAGGTACTGACATATGTGAAGAAACTTGCTTATTTGAGAAAGTGATGCTTTCCTGTAAGTCAGACCGGAGGAGTTATATCCGATTCATTTGCCTCTAGAAAGCCCTTCTGGATTAACTCTGAGGTGGTGTTTGGGTCAGATAGTATTGCAAAATTCTCTTCAAATGATTGAGTGAGGAAAAGCAAGCAGCTGATTTGTTCTTGCAAGCAATTCTGTGTTTTATTTTTAGAGGGTAGCACTTCAAGCACTTGTTAAATGGAATGAAAAGGTTTATATATTGTGTCTTTTAAGGTTAACAAAGCACCTTGTTCCCCATTACTTTCAAGTACAGGAACAGTATAGTTCAAGAAAACATGATCATGTTCTCTGCCATTGACTAAAGTCTTTTCAGGTTTTTTCATTATTTGCTTTCACTCTGTATAAAAAATTGTCTTTGTGAGCCAAAACTCTAAGGAAATAATTATTTTTTGAATTACCTTATTTAGTGTTTAAAACATTAAGCAAAAGCAAATGAATCTGTTTAACAAATTTAAAGAAATTTTTGATTTAACTATTTTGTTCCTTTAATAATGCCTTGTATTTATTTTTTTTCAATTTCTTGTCCTTTTAGTGAATGGAACCCCTGGTAGCCAGCTTTCTACTCCCCGCTCTGGGAAGTCTCCAAGCCCATCTCCCACCAGCCCAGGAAGCCTACGGAAACAGAGGGTAAGGAAATAAGGAAACTGGTTTCTGAGCATGGCTGGGAAGAACCCAGCATAGCCATTATCCAATAGCCTTCTCCCTTCTGATCCCTTGAGTGCATGTAGAGCCATAGGGTGGAAGAGCCTGGCTGCAATCCTTGTGTTTGTAAAACACCCTGAAGTGGAATACAACTGTTCTGTGTCTGTCAAAATGCTAAGTATACCGGGAACTGGTTTATCCTTGAGGGAAAAAAGCAAGGGTTATCTCTCTCCTTTTTTACAAAACTTTTTGTTTGTTTGTTTTACTTTCTCTTTCCAAATGTTTCGCAGCTGAAAGAAAATGTTCATGTTGTCAAAGGAATCTCTTTTGTTCCTAACTCACTGTGGGCATATGTCACTTGCACAACCTACAGACTGCTTTGATTTTGAAGCAAGGTGAAAGAATGCACTGTGGAATTTAGCTGTGATATCACAGTCTTGTGCAGTGAAGATACTATCAGCACCAAGGCAATGTGAGACTTGTCAGTCACTTTCCTGGACAAGAGTTGACAGTAGCTGTAGGTTCCCCCTAGTTATCCTGTATGGAATCTGCATTCCTTCCTACAGAGGAATCTATAATATTCCTAAGCATCCAGAACTAAGCTAGTGCCTATGTTACTGCTGTAACCCTCTGATAAAATATTACTCGTTCAACCCAAAAGCTCCACATGCTGATTTAATTAATTATATCTGTTTAAAAGCAACAGGACAGATGTCTATGTATTTTCTGCTGTTTTCTAAACTGTGGTCAGTTCTCAATGAAAGCATCCCTAAGCCAGTACTCTGTATCTCAGACTTGTTTATAAACAGAGTTTGAACACATGCTTTTTCTGCCTTTTCAGTTTTTAAATAAAGACATCATTTGTGTCTCTCAAAATAAGGGGATTATGTACAAAATTGGCAGTGCTTGACTTTAGGGGCCGGTGCAGACCTGATTCCCCAGATACCCAGATCAGGAATAGCTGTAGCACGACACGACTCCCTTCTAGCCTGCGGACCCTTCTCTGTGTCTGATGTACGCCAGGGAGCTGAGGAATTGTGCATGCCCAAGTCTTATCTCCGTCTGGGATACAGCTATGGGTTTCTGCCGTGACTTGTTAACAGGCAGGGGAGCCGACTGTGATCTTGCAGTGTAGGGACAGCCAGTGAGCAGCAGCTTGAAGCCTCAGGGCAGTGTCCTGGTTTTCATCATCCGATACACAGAGAGTAAAGATGCAAGTTCCAGTGGGTAAGCTGGTGCTAAAATCTTCTTGAATGCAATGTCTTCCCCACCTGTTTGTTCTCTCTCTCAAGGCTTATTAATGAATCATTAATAAGTCACTGAAGAGGGAACAAAGAGTCTTCCAAATGAATTATACATTGGTGATGTGAGGGCGTGTGTTTAGATGGATGATACCAGTTTACATTGGATTTACATTTGCTGTAAGGCTGTCTCTTTTCATTGGTAACTTTCCTAAACTTTCTTTCTCACCACTGATGCTTCGCTCTCCACAGTGAAGAAATATTTTTCTGCTAACGCTTGTGGATGGGTGAGTGGGATCCATGTGATCAGCACCATTAGACACAAGGGGTTTCTAGGCACAAGATTTCTGACTTTCAAATGTGAAGAGGAGAGCAGATGGGCTGCTTTTTATGTGTAAGTGTAATAGGATCACCGAGTGGCAGTATTATGGATGCAAAGTGCTATGTAGCGGTAACAAAATCAGACTGCTAACTGTAGAGAAAATAAATATTGAAGTAAACTACAGGAGAGATAAGACATTGTTAGGGAGTTGAATTCTCTTCTCTGATGTTCGTATTCAGTCCCTGTGACCTCGGGTAGAGGAACTTTCATGCTTGTCTGGCTTTATTTTAGACAGATTTATTTTTTTTACCTGATGAAACATGGAATATATTCATGTAAAAATAGATTGCAATCATGTAAAATGCATTGCAATAATATTATTTGGGTTACAAAATCAACTTCTCAGCAGTTCAGGGATGGAAACTTTACACTCAGTCTGAGAATTTATTTCATCTGCTTCCATGTTTAACTTGTGAAGTGAGTGAGTTAGAAGTTAAGTGTAAAAACATGATTGTGTCATTAAAGGTTCTAATGTGCATTCCAATGAGTAAATTAGACATTAAGCAGTGCTTGCGAATCATAATTTCATTGTTTGCAGTATAAATGGTGTTCTATTTAGTTTTAGTACCATCTTCTGTGTGTTGTTTAAAAATTTAAATTTTACTTAGGCGAGAGGTTATTTTATGTACCATATTATGATAAACCAAATTGGAACCCAAAGCGTTTTGTTTTGTCTTCAGTGGCTTCAGCTACAGGGCTGACAAGCCAGCTGCAGGATGAGGTTTATTCCCTAGAAGGTTGTTGAAGTGCTGCTATCATGTGATAGACATACAAGGGAGAAGAGATGGATTTAAGTTCCCATCTTGTCCGCAGCCTTGAGAGGTGAGGTGTTTCTAGTGTTGGCTGCTGTAGCCATGATCTGGGGTTGACGGTGATGGCTGGGCTTCTGGCTGGTCTGTCTGTCTCTCTTTACCTGAAGTTTGAGGGAGCTACTGCTTTAGAACTGAAATAAGATGCTGGGTCCTGGGAACCCCAGCTCAGATGTGTAATTTGGGGTTTTTGTGCCTCTCTCCGTGCAGTTAGAGTTAGAGGAGTTGCTGTTCTCTCATGCCATCAGGTACATGGGATGCCAGTAGTAGGTACTGGGTCTGGAAGGCAGCAGGAACATTTCCTCTAGGTGAGCCTGGCTCCCCTTGGCTTAACCAATCAATCAGCTCTTCAGCATCCCTATCCACTGATACGAGGGAGTTGTAGGCTTGGGACATCAAAATGCTGAGGGGTCTAGGCAGGCTGCCAGTGTTTTTCCTGGGAAGTACAGGTGAGATGAAGTTATTCTTTTGAATCCAGAGGCGCCAAAGCAAGGTACTTCCACGAAAGGAGGGATCTCTTCCTGGGAACAGTAAAGACCTGTGGAGTGCATTAGGCAGCTTAAAATAGGGATTAATCATCTTACTTACTGACATTGCAACACTCATCTTTTTAAAAATCAATTTCTGGCCTTTGAACGAAGGCTTTCCATTGATGTAAATAAAGCCAAAAATGCTGCTGCGGTAAATACTCAGGAAAACAGTACTCTTGCAACCCTAGAGATAAAATTTTGTACCCTCAAAAGCCAGAATATAAAAAGATAAAGTTTATTCTTTCCCATTTGCATATGTATGTGGCTGAGTTGTCTCCAGAAATTCAGAAATCAGTGAAAGTTATATTTTTATAATCTTGTGCGAAACTCAGGCTATATTTGAAGAAAATAAGATTTGAAAGATTAATTTCATGGGTGTAATTCACGGAGTTGAAAGTGAACTAGGAACAATTTATCAGCTATCTTAGCTAACTGTCAACCAATTTTCAGCTTCTGAATATTTTAACTAGCAGGCTGTGTACTATAGTTATGCTTTCTTGCAGTTTAATTATTTCTTTAGTCTTAAATAGGAAATTAAGATTCTAGTTTTTAAGTTGTTATGAACGTCTTTTTTTTTTTCCCAGAGGATTAATACATCTGAAATTCATGTTCATAGCAATTTGAAGGAGAATTAAGCACACAAATGTAGTTCTTACTGCAACAGAGTGCAGTTAACCATGCAGACCCAAAAAGGTGACATGGTATTTAAAAAGAAATTTAAATATTTTTTTCTATGTCCATAGAGATTGCAACCTAAAAAAAGGTTAGATTGAAGGTACCTCTTGACTGGTTAGATGGGTTGAATTCTAGGTATATAAGGACTTTTTGAGTTGTATGTAGCCAAGAAGTCTGATTTGTTCAGCAATTTTTGTCTTCTTATAAATCTATGCAAAATAGTAAATACATTCTCCTCATAATTTCAGGAAACACAGCTCTCTGGCTAATTATAGGCAAGGAAAATTCTTTCAGAAAGAAAAACTTTTTAAGACTCTCAAGTATTTAAAAGCAGGTGAAAAAGCAGAGGAAATGACACTGAAATCTTGTAAATCATTTTGCTCTAAAGCAATCATAGAGTTATTAAAATAAACACAAAAATGTTCTCTAAATGTTAAAAGTCAGAAACATCTTCTTGGTCAGTTCCAAATGCATATTTTTTTACATTCAGAAGCAAGAGCAGTCACCTGGGAGATACTGTTCAAAAGTTTGGGGTGCTACCCTCTCTAGCAAATCAAAAGATTTTTTTTCTGTACTATGTATTAGAAATTCCCAAACTGTATATTCTCAAAAGAAATTTTAATAATTAACTAACTAGTTAGTATTCAGAATAAGACGGTCTTATCTGTTTAAAATTCTTCTCTTGTCTAGATTATTCACAACAAAACAGAAATGTATTTAAGATCTGATTTCCATTCTGCCAGTCTAATGTCTTCTACTGTGTGTATACATGACCATTGGCAGAATACATGCAGAATAACCCCCCCCTTTAAGGTACTTCAATCCCTTTTACATGATGCCTACAAGTAAAATATAAACCTGCATGGATTATTGAGATCCTTGTAAATTTGAAATTTGTGAAGCATTCATTTTAGCTGGTCCTTTTTTGTAGTATAGCTTTCAGATTTGGTCATTTCTTGTCTCAGTTATCTTACTGTGATTTAAAAAAGCAAAACAAATCCATCCAAGGTCAACCCTAAAGCATTCTCCATCAGCTTTCCCATTCTCATGTTTTCTTGTATTTTGTCTCACAGGTTTTTTTGTTGCAATTTGTTCATATGTTCTATATGGAAAGGATCCCCCAAAACACCTAAAGAGATCAGAGAATGGCTGTGAGATGTGCTGGGGACCTGCCCAGTCAGAGCCCCTCTGAGCCATCACTTATGCTTAATTCACCTTAAAAAGACAGTGCCCTGTGCTCTACCACTTCTCTTTTTTGACCTTTCATTCCGTGCTGCAGTTTGTCTCGATGAGGACTGCAGTGCTGTGTGGGTGGGATAGGGCAGTGTATCATCCCCTAACACCTCTGGCACTTGAGGATTATCTGATCCGTCAGAGGATCAGAGTGTGCTGAAAGAGTGAAGTGGATCTGTACACTCAGACTCTCCCTCTGCTCTCATGAGCCGGTTGCTTGGCTACCGACAGAAAGAGACGGTGATGGGGGGACAAGTGTAAAACACGCTGTCTTTTTTTACATACACACGGACACAGAGGAACTGTGGAAAAGGGACACCATCATCAGTACAACACAGGCAGCGGCAATATTCAGTGTCAGCAGTCCAGGGCTCAAATGTTGCCGGATCCATGCTATATCACCAGTGGGTGGCAAGCTTTTATTATCTTATATAAGGTAAGCACTTATTCTGCCACACTGCCACTGCAAAACAAAAGGGAAATATATTCCCTTAGAGATTAAATTAATGTTTCCAAGTTTCCAAACCATTACGAGACTCTCCAGAACAGACAAATGTTGTTTGAACAGTGTTTAATAGGAAAGACTCAAAGAAAAAAAAATTGCCTCTGAGAATATGTTGTACATTTTCTGTACATAAACTTCAGCTTTATTTACTAGCCATCTGTTTTTTGATTAAAAAATAATTAAATGACATTAAGACAGCAATATGAGTATATGGAACGTGTATTTTGTGTTAAACAATGTCTTCTGGTCCACAGTAACAGAAAGAATATAAGACAGTTGCAGTGCAACAAATCAAACACAATAAACAAATCTATACTGCACTTCATCTTACAGGACCTGTACCGCCCACTCTCTTCGGATGATATGGATTCAGTAGGAGACTCAGTGTAAAAGAGAAAATGGAACAATGTTTATGGTTTGTGATTTGATGAAGGTTTAACATTTTTAAAGAAAATAGCTGCTAATTTACAGTAATAGTGAATCGCACAAAAGAGTTTTGCATATTTAATATTGACAACATGGGGCCAAATTAATTCTAGTGTGTGGGGGTATTTTTTGGCTTTATCACTGCATTTTAATGCAAGAATTTGTAATGAATGAGCCATTGAATATGTCCATCAAATCCAGAACGGCATTGTGCATACTTAAAGGCACAAAGATTGGATAAGGTGAATATAACGCACAAATCCATAGTGGGCACATTTATGAATAGCACTATTTTTATCATCTAAGGTACTGATTATATGTTCTGTTTTTACCATATGTATCTTTATTCATTTTGGTATGAACAGCTAATGAGTACTTTGCTTTTACCAACGAATAGGTAAAATGCAGAGAAGAAAAAACCTGCCATATTAAACTGCTTGCACCACGCTGTCTGATCCCAACACGCACACTTGGAACACTCTAAGTTTAGTCTTTTTATCTAGATGAAAAGAAAGTGAAGAAATCCTGTGTGGTCACAGGACAAAAGTAAACTCTTTCAAAGCAGTGCTCAAATTCTCTTCACTGCATTGCCATCTGATGACTGTAAACAGAAGGGTGTTCACAGGCATTATGAATGTTTTACCTGGCAAGAGCTGTTAATGCTGATCATCCATGTGTTGCAAGTAAATATGGACAGATTTGTGACCGAGGAAATACGAGAGCCTGCTGGCTAGCAGCGTCATCTGACATACATACGATGGCACCTTTTGGAAAAATATGTTTTGCCTGAGAAAGTAATTGATTATTTTCACTTATGTTAAGAACAGGAACATCATTTTTTATTTGCTATAAGAAGAAATTTTGTGCATTTTAAAAAGAAAGCCTACAGAAATGGTGATACAGTAAATCATCCTCCCATTGACCTAATTTTTCTGTTTTCACAGCATCTAGAGGTACTCTTTTTGTACAGCATGAATATGCAAAACTCCTTTAGTGTTAAAGTAGGTCGCGCATTATAACCAGTTGCTTAACAGATATCTACTAATTTTTGTTTGTTTTCTGCTGATTTATTGTGAGACTCTTAGTCTATTTAATTTACATGATAGCAATATTTCCCATCGTATGTTGTATTTAAGCCCATAGCGTAGTGATCGCACACTTTTGCAGTCTTAGACCTTTCGTTTTCTCGAATACTAATGATTTAAGAATTAGAAATCAGTGTGTTTCTGATTCTCAACAAAAATCTATAGAGATTATATTTTTGAGCTACTTAGTGATGATTTAATATATTTTGAAATCAGGAAAATTTACTTAATCGAAGAAAAGGTTTAGCTGCCACATGCCAACTTGTAAATGTAGTGAAATAATTCCTTTAGACTGATTTGTCCATAATAAAATTCAGCAGATGGAAAATGTTGGCATGTGATGTTTCGGCTTCGCTGTATCAACATCATTTTCTTTACAGAGGATATTTGCAAAAAGAAATAAAAGGGCAGCAGAATACAAAACTTACCTTCTCTGTTTCCAATACTTGGTTCCAGTATCACCTGGAGAGAAAGTCATTGATCTGGCAGGTTTGCCGAAGCAGTCAGGCCATTCCCTTTTGAAATGCATGTTTTGCCATTCCTGCTTCAGACTTCGATCTAAAACTGTTCCCAGCCATAAGAACAGTCCATCCCACACCCCATACCCTACTCCTAAGGCTACCCTGTTTACTGAAAAAGTTCGCAGCTGTGAAGTTACTTGCATTTTCACCTGTTATGAGGGGATGTCTTTGCAAAATGTATTACTTGATCCTGAGAAATGCATAGTATATAAAGGTGCATTGGGATCAGTTTCCAAAAATTCAGGCAACTAGACCAGATTGAATGAAATACTTACTGACATTTTGAAAATTGTTTTTTCCTGTAAAGAAAATAAATTCCAGGAATTTTGTTTTTCCTCCCTTCTCCCATATAGGCTACTGCTGCTTTAGGCAGTTTATTAAGAATGTTTGTTCTGCACAGGGAGCACAGATTGCCAGCAAACCTGAATCCCACGGCTTTGCTTAGCTGTGGAAAAGAAAAATGGACCTTATATCAGTAATTGTTATCATAGTGAGTTCTCCATCAAGACTGTTTTAAAAAAGAATATGCTAGTCCATAACATTTAATCGTTTCAACATATGACTTGTATTAAGGGGCTATTCAGGGGCAAGATGTATCATTAATATTTCATTTAAGGAATGAAAGTCCCTTAGAGATTGAAAAGGTACACTGTTTATGGACTTTGAGATCCTTTTTTCTGTGGAATGTAATTCCCATTATACATGAGCAGAAATGAAATGTTTCTTTTGAGCAAGACCAGAAGGTTTCAGTTTATGGGTGAAACTGAAATTGTGTTCCTTGATGCTGTAGTTCTGCTTGCAACAGCACAGGTTTTAGTTTGTTCCTAGATTTCATCAACTGCATTAAATAATGGAATAGCTTAAGCAACTTTATAGTGTTTGAACCTCTGATAGTTCTCTGTATGCTGCATTATTTGTGCCTACTCTAAGGTGATTATGATGTAGCTAAAGAGTCTTGTATAGATTGTGAAAGCTTTGCTTCCCTTCGAGCTTTATGAATACTTGTGATTATTTCCCTAATGCTTTCTATAACTTTGTTTTGTTTTGTTTTTTTAAATCTCTTTTCTTCTTTTGTGCAACAAGCGGTTCACATGTGAAGCACAGAACGTGTATGTTTATATTTACACGCACGCACACACGTACATAGATTAATGGCTTTGGAACCCATGCGCTGTTACGTCACGTTTGTGACTTTAAACAAATAAGTGGGGAGAATGTTTTAACAGGAGGATGCTTGTCTGGTGGGATTCACTACAGCTCTGTTAAAGTCGGTGGAGCTGCGCCAACCAGTACTTGCTGAGCAGCTACCCCAAGGAATCCTGTACAATTTTAAGAGATCACATCTACCAACAAGGGCTAAGTTCAAACTGACCAGAAGTTAGAAGCAAACCCACTATTGACTCCAAGGTGGGAAGGATAGAACCTTACACACAAGTACATACACACAGACAAAACATTAATCCTAAATTGAAATTTGAAATTTGAAAATTTGAAATGGTATTCTTTTGACATGTTCAGTCTTATGCCTCCTCTTGAACTCTACTGTTCTGCAGTGCATTAAGTCATGCAAAATTAGAAGTTCTTTTGTTGAAATCAGTAAAATCTTTAACATTCATTATATAACTTGAAAATTGCTTCCCAATTTGTAAAATAATTCAGCAACAGCATGTTATATTTAGTTATTTTTCTCTTCACAAATCATTTTCACAGGGCATATTTGGCTGAAAGATGACAATTCTGGGGTATTAATATTGTGGCTATAAAGGTATATTATAAGAAAGGATATATAATGTTCAACAGCCTAGAACAACTGGATTGAGATTTCGTGGAGTAAAAATTGAGATAAATAATAGTGTTTTCTTCTGCAGTTTCATAATTCACACTACAGTGTGAACTTTATATGGTGCATACGTTACAAAAACAGCACTCTGAATGTAAAATGAATTCATAGTAATATAGAAAAGAACCTCTGATCAATTCAAGTTTACCGTTTCTGTCAAAAATGTAGAGAAACGAACAGACAGAAAATCTTTATGGTGCTAAATTACCTCACCACTTGACGAATGCATAGATTAATGTTGTCTGTGCTTTTTCTTGTGTCCAATTAAAGGTGTGCAACCAAACACAAGATTGGTTTTTATTTAATCTTCACTTTCAGCTCTATCTGCTAGTGACAAGAGCTTGTAACTATGATTGATGAAAAGTAACTTTAAGAAGCACAGCCAGCAATACCTTTACGTGCAGAGCAAAGCAAGCAAGCGGTTGTCACCCTCTTTGGAAATGGGTGTGCTTCCCCCAGGAAAGCCTTTCCATCCGGAAAGCAGGGTCTGCTGAGCAGAGCAGGGGCTACTCTGAGCTGTGCTCGCTGCCGTGACAATTTTGGCCGGCTCAGTTTGCCTCTCTCCAGCTGGCGGCTGCTCCCAGGCTGGCGGAGCGCCCCGAGTCCCCGCGGCAGGCAGTGGGTCTGTAGGTGACACCTGTGCTGTGTCCGCGCACGTGAGCGCAGGGCCGAACACACGCACGGTGCACGCGCGCACGCGCTCCTGTGCAGGTTTGTGTCTGTGATTGCGCATGGTGATTCTACACGAGTTCGCTTAAATTAACCCTCAGCCGTGAAGTGTGACGAAAGCTGCTCTATATTTAGCGTGTACTTGTTGTCTGATGTTATATGGGGTAATTAGGTTGTGGTTTGCCCTGCAATACAGTGTTTTGGAATTTGGACTCTAGTGAAAGAGGAGCTAACAGTGTTTGTGCTAAGGCCTCTTCATTTTCTTAGTTGCACTATGATATTGTAAATATTGGCACATTTACAACATAAGTTTAAGATTTTACAAAGTTATGCATACAATTATTTTTTTTAATGAAAAGTGCTTGGATATTTGCTTTTAAAATTATACCATTTTTGTATTAATGTGATGCAGGAAACCAAAAAGAAAGCTGTTGATTTATCAACAAAAAGTGTAAAACTTGCAAAATAAACGCCGATGAATGTTTTATTTCTTATAATCAGCTGAAGAAAATCACCTTCATTTTTGTGCCATTGGTTCATCATACTGTATTGTACTTGTGTTTCATATTTGACCATGTCATCCTGGTTGCAATTTGTTATTTTGCTAGATTTAACATTAATGTAGATTATTGTAAGTGATGTAATAAATATATATTAAAAATACACACTGTTCAGAGAATTTATTTTGGAAACATGATTAACAGGCTTTAACAAAATACTCGCACTTGGTATTGCTCGTTCATTTTGGATCAACATTTTCCATCTAACCTTAGTGTAAGCAAACGGGATTCGTGCATCCTGATGGGTTCCTTTAAACAGTAGATGCATTCAGTGTCTTTTTTTTAGTAACAGACTCTGGGCTTTAGTGTGTAGATACAAAAAATCCTTCAGGGAGGAATTTGGTTTGTAGTGGGTGTTGTGAAGACAGTAAATATAACTGCCTTGAATTGTGTATGGGTAATTTTGTGTGCACATGATGGGATAGATTTGAAGTATGAAGTGGGGAATTAGTAGAATATCCAAAGCAAGGTACCAGCTCCCTACCAGCAGCTCAGCCCCAGCAGCACTTCTACTAAGACAAATATTAGGAAAATATGCTTGTGGAAGGCTAATAGTAAGGAAACATACCTGGTGTGTTTTAAAATAAGTACCTAATTTTCTGATACATCTTTCCACTCTTGAAAAATGCATGTCCATAACCTAGTTTTATTTCTTGTTTGGCAGGGGTGGGGGAAGAGAGATGTTACAATTTCTGACATGTAATCTGCCAGCCTGATGCCTCAGCTGATATTCATACACTTTCCTGGAGGGAACTGTGGGCCTGATAAAAGTTCTAGTTTTGAAATGCTCTTGGTTGCTGGTTAATAGGTCTGCCTAAAAAAGGTGTACACACATAGAAAGGAAAAAAACTGTGATAGAAATGGGGAAGAGTAGAAGCAAAATAATTGAGGTTTCTGTCTCTACGAAGAAACAGTTAAAAATACCAGGGGAGCTTTTAAAATACAACTAAATAGTTTAAAGTAAAGTGGTTATTTTGCTGTGCTCTTAATCAGGTGGAAGAAATAAGAACCTCCTTTTGGTTGGTGGCTTTTCAATTTTTATTCTGTAGTTGAGTGGAAAATTTTACCTGTGTATAACTTTAGGAGAGGTAAAAGGAAACCTTCACATTGCCTCACTGCACATGTAACTTTTTATGTTAACCACAGTAAGGATACAGAAATTACAGTAATAACTTCCGATACCATGGATCTGATACTTTTTTTTTTAATATCATCAATCTTTTCTGAATGATGCCAAGGGCTGAGTGAGCCTAGAGTTTGAATTATGGCTCAACTTTGGAAGCAGCTGTTAGGAACTAGTGGAAGTTAGATTTAAATTTATTGTTAAATACCATGTAGGAAACTATGTTGGTCTTTCTGAATTGTCTTGTTACACAAATCGAATGAGTGTATAAGCATCCAACGCTGCAACTTAGTAAGGGGATCTTAACAAAACAAAGTGCTTCAAGCTTGCAAATTTAACTTCAGTCTGTCAGCTCCATTTCCTTGTGAGCTCTCCCATTTGTCCCTCAAAGAAGAAAACCAACACGAGACCTGATAGTACACCAGATAATTGCTTGTGTCATTTGAACTTATCTCTTCTCCAAGCTGTGTAAGTCCTGAATTGCATAAATGAAAAACAGCGACAAAAAAACCACTTGCCTCTGTAGGGCCTCTCTTAAGTCAAGTGTCTAACAAAACAGGGCAGGATGTAGAGTTGTGAATAAGTTTGTAAGCAGGTTTGCATACATTTTTTACTGTTCCTTTCCAGATGAAACAGTTTATAAATAAATTTGAATCTGATGTGCCAGTTCAGTGCAGTATCCAAACTGGAAAAGAAAACAATTGCATCATTTCTGTTTCTATACATTGAACTCCATTAGGTTCCATTCTTTCAGCATGAAGATTATGGATTTCATGTTTCTTCATGAAGTAATTTTTTTTTGCCAACTCTGTACTGTTTACATGAAAGTTTTTTTCCCTTGTCTCAGCTGGCTGGGCAAAAAAAGTAAGGTTAAACAAAAGAAAATCAAAACCATTTTTCACTGGATATAGTTGGGAGAGGGAATTTCAGTGTAACCCTTTGCTTCTCTCTAAGTTGAATAATAAAAACAATCAGTTTATCTTCTTAAAATTTACATCACAATGTATTACTTTACAGTTTTAAAACAGCTGTCCTCTGCTTTTCTTCTCTGGTGATGTACTGTTTTGCTGTTCATTGACTCACTTGTTTCTTGCTTAACACTTTTACATATTACAGGAATTTTTTATCCCTTCAAAGTCTTTCAAAGCTAATACCTGCACTGGATGTCTTTATTTTACCATTGCACATGATCATCTTTAGGCAAAGAAACTGAGTCTGTCAGGAAGTCGTGACAGCTACCTTGCAAGGGTTTTTTTATAACCAGACTGAACACTAGTACGGGCTCCAAAAGAGGTGAGCGTGGTGGCTTAGTTTTGGTTTTAACACTATTTTTCCTTACTGAGTTGAACTTCATCTTACACATATTACTGACGTGCTTATCTTTTTGTATATATATATTTTTTAAATTCTGTAGAGTTCTTTGGAATAGAGACAATCTTAGGAGGCGTAATTTAAAGACATTAATAATTCCCTTCTCCTGAGCCTCCTTCCTGAACTTATACTTTGTTTACTGATTTTAATCCTCACTTCATTAAGCCTGTTTCTAAACCAGTAGAACTCTGCACGAGACCCAAACTTAGCGTTACACCTGTGTGCTTTTCTGTTACTCACATTTCATCCAGATGCTTCCTTCGTGCTGGAAAAATACAAAGGAATCTATTGTTGAGAGACTTTGTAGACTCCACATGCGCTAATAAAGGTTTTGAGAGGTTTAGAAAATAGAATGCAGTTTTGGGGTTTAAGATTCAGGAATCTGAATCTTACCAACAAACTTCCTATTCATACTTGTTTAAGTGTTTTTTCATAACTGCTGACACTGTAGTCCACAAGAATAATTCCTGCTGTTTAGTGGGATTTTAAGATTAATTTAGGACAAAGGTAAGTATCAGGACAGAGACATTACAGTAGTTTTTATTTTGCTGCTTTTTTTTTTTCATGGATTTAGCACAGTTTCCACTGACATACAAACTATTTACCAAACAGTTGCTAGATAAATCTCCCAATGAGACATGGCTGAAACTCTATAGCGCTAATGTTTCCATTCCCATCAGTGAGGTGTGTGGTGTGCTGGCCATCTGTTATATAAACCTGAATAGGATCTGAAATCCTTACACCAAAGGCCCGATTTTTTTTATGCCATCGCTTTTATGAAGGTGTGCCATAAAACTGGCCATGTGCTGGCAACCTGTGCAACCAGACCCCTTTAAATCTGTGTAAAAGTGATGACATTCCAAGCACCTCAGCATCTCTTAAAATTAAAACAGCTAATTGCATTAAAGTCTGTGTGTTGAAGAGATTATACTCTTGCTTAGGGTTTGTTTTTCACCCCTCCCTATCTGCAAGATCCCTGACGGGGTCCACATCTGTGAGAGCAACAGCGTGCACGACAGACTGCCTCACGATTGGCAAGCCAACTGGAAGGAACACTGAGACCCCAAGGATTGCTGGACCCGCAGGGCTTTCAGTTTGTGAGAACAGCGAGCTAATTAAAGTCTAAATAAATGAAATGTCCTTCTAGCTGAAGTACAGATAAATAAATAAATGCCTGCGTGTTGTTGAAGAGGACTGAATAAAGACGAAAATATTTGTGTCATGTTTATCCAGTAATGTCTCTTTAATTGTGAAAGGAGGGCCGCCAGCAGACTTGGTGAATGTATGCAAATGTCCAGTTCCTGATTTATTTTCAATCTGTTGTTTTAATAGAAGGGGCTCAACAAAGGTAATGAAAAGTATGTTTTTATATAATTTTCAATAATTATTTAAAGTTTTAAAAGTTTCAGTGTGTATTTTTAGCACATCTTCTAGCTACTGCTTCCTTGTCACTGGCAAGTTCTGCCTGTGCCTCCGTGCCAGTGCTTCGCAGGCAGATGTCACCAGAGGGTCTGTGTGCTTTGTTTGCAGAGCAGTGGTATGGTATCCGCTACTAATGCATCCTTTCTGTTCTTCTTCAGTTAACTAATATCATCTTAACCTTCCCATCTTTATATGGTGTCAATAAGAAAAGAAATAGAGCCACTTAAAACAAGTGATCAATTTTTTCCTTTAAATTTTCTACAGGCCACTTTTTTTTTTCAGTCTATTAGGCTAAACCTAGGTTAAATACATATTTAAGGAGTCTGCTTAAGGCATATTTAGGAGTCTATTTAATTTCAGTCATGTGTAGATCATTAAGATTATTTGTATTTAAATTTTTAGCGCTTGCTAAAGTGCTTTGTTGAAATGAGCCTTTGAAGACGTCTAATTTTGGAAGGACTGAGCGATTGCATTTCTCAGCTAAGCCTTGTTTTAAGGTCCTTGAAAAATTAAGTCCTCAAATAGAAATTTGAGTGTCTCTAGGCACCCATTCTGAGAAGATGTGGCTGCTGAGTTAGATCTTGATTTTCACATCTCTCATTCTCACAGATGAGAGCAATGATTGCAAGACTGTAAAGAAACCATCAGGGTTCTAAAGAAAGCTACAGTGCTGTGCAGTCAGCAGCCTTGACCTAACATCTACTTAAAAGTGTAATCTCACTATTTAAAGTGCAAAAAATGAAAAAAGTAGCTGTTTAATAATCTGTTGAAAATCTAGCACTAGCCTTTTTGTGTTTGTACCCCTTAAATGTTGTAATGATTCATTCCCGATCGTAGAAGTAACAAATATTAAACATATTTAAATTGTAATTCCTTTCAGAAAATACTGTGGAGTGGGGAAATAAGTATGAAATTGGATGCTCGTTCTAGGAAAACAAACAAACACAGCAGAATGAGTAGAGAGAACATGTTTTTCTGCTTATTTTACAAGCAGGGCTGTAAAGGAAACAATTCTCTCATTATATGTGTATAAAAATAGGCTTTGAGACTGACTTCTCCAGGCATGAGAACTCCTAGCATTTCCCTGTTACCTTGATCCACATCTGCTCATTTGTTCAAAAATGAAACAGAGGTAAGTTTTTACTGAGATGTCACGCAGAGTTTAGCACAGGAATAGCACATACATAAACACGTCCTGACCATGAAACAAGGGCAGCAATATCTCAGCAAACTGCATAAAATCACTCAGTGCCGACTTCTGTTGTCAAGAGGCAACAAAAACAGTCCAAAAACTGATTAATGCATTCTTCAGTTCTGGTCAAACCTCAGAAGAAATACTTGCCTGGATGAAAAGAGGGAGCTGGGGTTGATTAAAGGAAACAAGGGCAGAGAATCTCATGGTAGATGGGATGTGCGAGCTCTCAGGATTATTTAGTGAAAAATAGGCCAAGTTCAGACTTTGTTAAAGTCATCTGACCTTAGTCTGTTGTGGGAGAAATTAAAAGTTACTCTGTTCAAATGAACTCAGCATACTGGCCAGCTTTTAAGTCTGCTGACTGCCTTTTCCCTGGCTTAGTACTCTGCAAATATCCAAACTGCTGCAGCTTCAGTTACTCTTGCTCCAGTCATCAGCTGTGCTCTACAGTGTCACGAGAAAGATAATTCCAACCTATCTGTATTTAACTTGTAAAGTGGATTGGCACCATGATTGTGGGCATCTAAAAACCTTGCAAGCATTAATAAGGAAGTGATAGTGTTAGTCACATGAAGTACAGCCTGCCATCTATGTAATATATAGGCTGAAGAAGATAATGAGATACGGCAGCACTTTCAGCCTGTGAATGATGTGAACCCAAGAAAGTTTTAGTTTTGAAAATCCTCTGAATGTTTTTCACTTAAGTTGTAATACAAGGACCTGAGGAAAGGCTCAGTTTGGCTTTGAGGGCCACCATTACATTTGCAGATTCTTCTGATTTGTTCTGAAGCTAGGAGAATCCTGAAGATGTGCTTGTGTAATCATTACGCACCACAGGATAAAAGTTGCTGGTGAAATCCAGTCCATCTCAAATGTCTGTGTAGTTTCATCCATCCAGATGCATGATGAAGCAGTTTTCCTAAAGTGCTTGCCTGAAGTCTATAGCTAGCTGATAGGCATTGATAGGTGCTTTGGAAGGCTTCCCTGGTGAGATCCTGCCTCCTATACTTCTGGCATCCAAGGTGGGTGGCTACGAGTTTCCTTCTAGGGACCATAGAGACGCTGTCCTCCTCCCATGAGCTGCACAGACAAGCTCAGACAATTGCAGGACAAGTACTTGAAGCAGAGTACAAGTGCAGAGTCATTGCCTCAAGTGAGCTACCCCCAATCAAATCCCTTTATGGAACAGCAACCATTATTCACCTTGACATTTTCTTCTGTCCATACATTACCATAATGGTTTCTCCCTTCTAGAACAAAACTGGAGAGGATTTCAACAGAGGGAGGTTTGTAAAAGTGAGGAATTCTGCCCATGACACAGCCAACTGCAGGCGTACGTTCCTCTAGTGCCGGCTGGGTTAATGGGGTCTCTGAGAGCACGGTCTCCTGCCTGCAGAGGGCGTACGGCTCCTCCGTTTGCCCTGCCAAAATGTGTGCGGAATAGGGAAAAACTAATGGAACATACATCACAGTATTCTTGCATGCACGTTGCTGCACTTGGTGGATCAAGGATCTCTCCAGTAATGTGAGGTTACCAAAAGTGTAATTTCAGTGGAAAAATATGGACGCTTCCCAAGCATCCACGTATCCCTCCACCGAAGTAAATTGATACTTTATATAGGGAACACTGAAGCCTCTCTGGGACATGTGTCCAGCAGGAATGTGCTGTGGGTACTCGTGCTTCTTAAAAATCATCTGTTTTCATTTGTGTCTCCATTTCCAGAGCTCCCAACACAGTGGCTCCTCTACCTCATTAGCATCCACCAAAGTTTGCAGCTCTATGGATGAAAATGATGGCCCTGCAGAAGGTAACATTTGGAGGCTGACATTTCAAAGCAGTCAGTGTAGTGATAACAGCAGCTGTGTAGGAAGTGAGTCATTCTTCCTGCTGGAGAAGGTGGGAGCACTGCAGGCTGGATGATTTTCCCTGAGGAAGCTCCTCAGCCTTAGCAAACCGGTTAGGTTCACTCTGGATCAGATTTGATCTGGACATCACTCTTCAGAGGTATTTTTATTGCAGAATACTTGAGGTATTATTTCTGCAAGCAACACAGTGCTGACTGGCTCATTTCAGTATTTTTCCCTCATCTGTCATGGTACTAAAGAACATACTGCAGTCCTGGGTCTTCAGAAAGTCTTACTCCATGCTAAGGCTTTGAGGAAGTTGGCTAAGGGACAGGGTCTGCTCGAACACCGCTGGCTCACATGCACATCTACATACGTGTGTGTGTACCTGTGCTCCTGCTGGAGAATAACTCTTCATGCTGTCTGCGAGTTCAGACAAACCCCAGCCTCCTCGTGTCCTAACATTCACTTTTAAAACTCAACTGGAACAAAGGACAGGGAAATACACAGTTAAATGCACTGTCTTAAAGAGTGTAAACACAAATCACATTTCTGAGAGGCTTTTTTTTTTTTTTACATTACAATATTTATGTAGTAGTTTGTATCAGCTGCAGTTTACAGGCAGTTTTTAGAGGCATGTTAGGTATTTGTAACACTATTTCAAATACATTTAAAAATAATGGTACAGGAATGAGCACTAAAACACATGAAACTACAAGCTTTTCGTATGCTTAGACACTGTGTAATGCAATTTTACCTTAACATCTGGTACCCAGGTTGCATGCGAGGTAGTATTATTGAGAACATTTGTTTAAAAACTAAATATTTAATATTGGGGGATGGGGAGAACTAGCACTTAGCACATGAGGAGTTTTATGGATGTCTCAGTTTACAGGATGTAATAAAATAAGTGCTTGAGTGTTGGACTTCTTTGGTACATATATTTAATCATGCTGTGTCAAGGAGTTCCAGCCCTTTTTGGAGGCTGCTCTGCGCTTGTGCAGATCACAGCGGCCTTTTTGTAATTAAAAAAATACAATTTTGGTTTTGTCTTGGGGGCATATTGCAATGGCAGTGGTAAACTATATCACACACAAATGGTGGTATGTTTGAGCCCCCAGAAGTCTTATTTTTCATTACTGTATCTGCGTGAAACCTGTTGAGTATATACAATGTCAGCAGCATGGTTTCATTGTACAGTAAGTGAGATACTGACTGAATGGTTTCCAGGCTCCTAAACCGTGGACTGAAAATGCATGTTATGTGCAACATCTGTGTTTCCTTCACTAACAATAAAAATGTACTAATGATTCTTTCAGAAGTGTTGGAGGAAGGTTTCCAGGTTCCAGCATCGATAGCAGAGCGATATAAAGTTGGAAGGACTATAGGAGACGGAAATTTTGCTATTGTGAAGGAGTGTATAGAAAGGTGAGGAGGATAATACGCTTATTACTGTAAAAAATAATCATTAATGTCGTGCTTTTTCCAGATCATATCTTTATTTGTGGAGTACAATAATGTAATTAGGTAATGTCTCAATGCCAGATGGAAAAACTAATGTCCTCCAATGAAAAAAAGAGTGAGTTCAAGGGGCAATCTATGAATTTAATTCTTTGTGGGGTTTATATGGTATTTCTTCTGCTGCACTCCACATGATTTTACCAGTTCTTTGTGCTAAATTTTTCTTGTTACACTGAAATAACATCTTTTCTTGCAGTATGTTCTTGCAATTCTCCTTTTACATTAGACCAGTGGAACATTTCACATGTGGGAGCTCTCTGTAAAGATGCCAGGAAGTTCTGTGTTTGTGGTGTAGTGGCAATGGTCAGTATCAGTACAAAGAGCTAACTTTGGATCTATTCTGCCATCTGACATTGAGGTGCAGCCTCTTCCATGTTTATTTTTAATTAAATGGCCCTCTAACTCCTGCTTGCCTGCTTTGTGCCATTATATTTGCTCCTTCCAACTTTATGACCCTCACTGCAGGCACCAAAATCTAACTTCTTCAGTGACGTTTACTGTTAAGAGGTGAAAACCGTCATTGATTCTAGACGTCTACTCCAGATTAGAGAAGTCACAAGTCACCTCAAATGTCAGTGTTGCTGAAAACGTCCAGGTTGACTAGTTCATGCGTCTGTTTCTAAATCCGGTCAGGTTTGAACTGGCTCTGCTCAACCTGAAGAGAGTAAAAAATAGGGAACCAAACAGAAATGCTCTAAGCAGACCTGTGGTTGGCTTCTGGTGCTATTGTTAAAAATAGGAGAATGTGGGATGTAAAAACCAGAAGGTATTTCACCTGTGTGGGAAATTATTGTAAGAGTGCTCATGTTAGATAGGAGCAGTGCAGACAAAGCAAAAAGCTGCCAGAGCTAGAGATGTCCAAAAGAGAGAACAATAGAGATGTTAAGGTTTGAGAATGAAATTTCATGAGTTAAGTTTTCTATCCCCTATTACCATATCCCGGAGAGGAGACTCTTACAGAAGACTATAACCTCACCTTTGGGCTCAAAGAAAAATCTTCTGCACTTTAGCCTGTAAGAATATGATATAAACCCTGGAGAGTGAGATTAAATCTCATGACAGACAATGATAAATTAGCTTGGCTGGTTTTAAACTAGTCTCCTTGGAAAAATACAGGTCCACTTCTGCATCCAAAAGCGCATTTTGGAGATCATGAAGACAGCTGTTGGGGGAAAGGGTAAGAGTGGATTTCGTATCAGCTGACAGTGTGCTTGTGGGACTTGGCCAAAGCTCTAAAGAAGCCTTTAGCGCTCTGCCAGAGCGAGTTCGTGGTGGAGCTGGTCATCCAGAGGGAGATAGCTGTTCAGGTCAAACCTCAGGGTCTGAACACTAAACTGTATGGAAACCTAAAGGAAGCAAAGCAAAACAGTATGAAAGAAAGCAAGCACTGTACAACCCTATGGAGGGGCATGACTGATGAAAAAGATGGGTGAAAACTAAGAAAAGACAAAAAGGCAGCTAAAGGTAAAGTGAATAGTGACTGGGAAAATCAGATTAGAAGCTAAAATAAAGAAAGATTGTGGTTTTAATAAACTCATTCAGCTGAAAGTGCCATTTGTGTTGAGAGACAGTACAAATGTGCTAGTGTGAATGTCACAATTCTTTCCCAAGCTGAGAGAAAATACATGAACAAAATTAAATATAGGTCCCATCACACCTAAAAATAATACTGATTACAATATCCTTGAGAGCTTGAATGAAAACTGTTTCCTGTCCTCTTGTCTATCCCACTCATCCCAGAGGTATCCAGTAACATGGTGTGTCTAATGAATATGTACTCAAATACCATGATTACCCAGGTATTCCCAGATATATAGTCTTGTGGTCTTTGAGCTATACCATTCCATAGATCCCGTTTCTATCAGAGAGCCACTACTTTGGGAGATCTTGAAAATTAAAGTGGAATTATTTCTGTTAGCTTCTGCTTCTAAAGCAATATATCCTTGCCAACACAAGTGTGGAAGGAGAAATTAAAGTCTCAGAGGGTAAATTAAACCAGTACATGTGAAACTCCTTCAAAAATATTCTTTGCAGTCTTTTTGAGCATCTTTAACCACCTCACTTCAAAGTCTGATATGCCCATCACTTGCAGAGTCAGAATTAATGGGGTGATACTTGGGACAGAGGACTTTTTCATTTTCTTCTCAAGTACAATTCCCATGTGCATTAGACTTCAAAGGAATAGCACCATGAGGTGTTAAACAACTAGGAATGGGTCTTGTTACACAAATTCACAAGTCACATGGATACTTCTTCTCCATAGCTGTGAGATCAGTCTGTGAGCACTGGTTAATACATGTCTGTGAGCACTTCAATACGTTCACAGGCGTTTTTCTCTGACAATGAACAATCCAAATAGAAACCAAAAGCCATCTCCAAAATTTTCACATGAGGACTTCTAAGTCCCATTTTGAGCATCTGTGAATGCACAGGCACACACACTTAAATACCTTTAATGCACGCACAAATATAACAAAGATGGATTTTTGTCTCCAGTGCAGTGTAAATCTCTGTTAACTTTGCAAAAGTTTAAAGGAGCCAGGGAATGTGGCACCAAGCCCTGTTATGATCTAGAGATCTGACTCTGTGGTAGTGCAGTGGGTCCAGACTTCTGTCCAGCCATAACATGTTGCCTTCTTTCTGTGGTCCCTTTTTATTGTTTGGAGTGAGCAATAGGTGGGAGGTGAGATGCCTGTTTCACGGAGACTTTCTGACTTGGCCATGCATATTTTTTGCCCGTGTGTAAGTTGCAGTGCTGCTGACAGCCTGCGGTTCTGCAGCTTTTTAGGGGAACGGATTTACATTATCTTGGCTTTAATTTTCTTTTTACCAAAACAAAGAGCAGTCAGAGTTGTCATCTGCTTGTTACATATCTGCTCCATCGTATGCACAATTTGTCCTGTGGTGTTTTTATATGTGTTCATTTTTAACTTTCAGATACTTCCAAATTCTGACATTTCCTCACTAGCTCAGATTTCCCAGTGTCTTGGAGTACATGGAGTCTCCCATGGCCAACAAAAACCATCAATTTCCTTTCTCATGACAGAAAGGAAGCATTCCTAGGGTAACCAAGCAGCTTGAAAGAGACTGCTATTGAAAGAGGCTATATTTTGTCTGAGTTTGAACCCCAGATATCTTAATTTCTAATATTTCTTGTTCAACCTCGTCCTTCTAGTCTCAAAAATAGTGTCCAAATCTCTTCCTGTCCGCTCACTGAGCTTCGACTGTAGCCACTGAAGAGCAGCAATGGAAAGGGGCACCCCACATGGACTGCAGCCCATTTTGGGGGGCTGTAGCATTAAAACCCTGTGTAGGGAAGTACAGCTAGGAGAACTTTTTAATTTTTATTTGCGTAAATCTTGAACAGATATGCTGTACTTTTTTCCCCAATTCATAAACCTTCTCATCCTGTGTGATTTCTTTTAACTGATGTCCTAATATAGACAGTTTTAGCTCTTTGCCTGGGAACTCAAACAGAATAAATATTTTGGTGGTTTTTTTGCTTTTTACTGAATTCCCCATTTTTTGTTAAATTAAAAATTAGTGGTACATCACTGCCAGAGGAGCTCTCCATGTTTTAATATGGCAATGAAAATGCCCAGTTGTTTTCCAGATACAGTGCTTACAGTGTGTTACTCACTTTGCCTGTCCTGTTTGAATTTTTTATTCTTAAGTTTTAACCAAACATGCCTAAAGGCAATGTAAGAGACATTTGTAACCTGTTTAGGTTCTCATTACAAAATGAAAATATTTCAGTAAGATCTTTTTCTTAAATTATCCATTTTCCATTTAACTTTATATTGAAACTGGGGCTTCTAAGCAGAGCTTCTTGTTTTCATCTTTACAGTCATCTTTTGCCTTTGTAACTTAATTAAGAAATGGAAGTTGGTACTGTTAACTTACCTACAAGCTAATTTTTCTATGTCAGCAATCTAGATAACAGATATCTACATATTTGTGGTAGTGATAAATATTATAAGGTTTCCAAACAACACAGTAGTTAAAAGGAAATGTGTTCTCATCCTGAACTAATTCCTCTGAAATTCCTTACTGTCTCCAGAACCTTTTACATTCTGCCTGAAAGCCAACATATTTAACTCTGCTAAATATCCTATACTTACTGAATACATAAAACATTATTCCATGGACTGACCTTTTTATCGTAGCAGTTGTGACTGCAGATATGCAAACAAATGACTTTTCATTTCAAGTAAAAAGTAAGCAAATATTTTTCTTGGGTTGTATTTTTTGTAAAATAGAAAACAAAACTTTGGCTCAAATTCATTTGAACCTGTGAGCACTATATGGTATTTTTACATAAAAATGAAAAAGTAGTAACAATTCTCATTACAAAATGAAAGAAAAAATCAAGCAATTTTTTATTTTGAAAACACTGAAATGTTTTCAGTAAAAAAAAAAAAATATGTCTTTTTCTCAGGCACGCATATTTAATAACTTTGGCTCAAATTCCCAATACCAGTCACATCTAAGCCTTGTTTCTTGAAAAAAACTAGAACTCCTCACTACACTTATTGTACTCAAATGACAAGTAAAAACTCAAGTGAAAAAAATATTCAATGTGATTGAAGATATAATTTTTTTCTTTTCTCCTTCCTCAGATCAACTGGTAGAGAATATGCTCTGAAAATAATCAAGAAAAGTAAATGTAGAGGAAAAGTAAGTACAAAAAACATATGACACCAAAGATGTTTTTTTCCAAGAAATGTTTTGTGAGAGATCATTTCGGGAAGCTGTTGGTATTTGTGTCCTTCCTGACAAGTGTTAGAATTTCTTTGGTTGAAGTCGTAGCCTACCCTCTGGAGACTCTTGGAGTTTCAGGAGAAAAGACTGTCATGTTCTTTTCTAGATGTGTGTGTTGATTCTCCAGTTGGTTGGTTGTGTGTGACTCCTTTCTCTTTACCCCTGTATTTATGTCCTCTAATTTTCATCATTCCAGGTGTTATAGAAAGCAGAGAAATAATTCAAATAATTATAACAACACTGGTCACTGTGTGTAAGGCATAGGTTAATTAAATTGATGTCAGTTTTACACTAAGTGACTGTTAGCTTTTGAAATCTGTAACAAAAGGTTCTCCGAGAAGATGCTATCATGTTAAATCTAAAGATTCTGCATCAGAGAAAATTTAAAAAGCTTCCCTATTTCATTTTTCTCTGCATCAGAAACATGTCTTTTCCTCCATTTCTTTTTCTGTGTTCCGCTCTCTCTTCTTTCAGTTACCATGTTGATGTTGTTTCTAGATATGTTCCTTCTATATTGCTGGAGGTAACATCTGCTAGTTTTTTCAAAAACCCCAGAGAATCCATGCAGGTCCCAATTCTCTCTGCTTTTTGCACTGTGAATTTTTTCCCCACTAACCCATATTCATTGAAGATTTTTTTTGTGTGTCAGGAACACATGATCCAGAATGAGGTATCTATTTTAAGACGAGTCAAGCATCCCAATATTGTACTTCTGATTGAGGAGATGGACATGCCAACTGAGTTGTACCTTGTCATGGAGCTTGTAAAGGTGAGTATTTTGGAGACAAACTGCTTATTGTATCAACCATATTGAAAAATTCCATTCCTACTTAGGCCAACTAAAAAACATGGGATCACAGAATAATGCACAATGGAAGAGGTCTCTGAAAGAAGTCTAGCATCCTACTGAAAGATGTGTAACCCACTGTCAGATTTTTTTTTTTATTAGCTTTCAAATGTTTCAAATATTTGTCTGACTTATTGTAAGCCACTCTTGGAAGTGTTCTGTGGACAGTACTTTGGATATTATCAGTTTTGTTTGCTTCCTTAAAAGAAGACTCATTAAAAAGCTATAATCTGCCTTGAAGTGAATTAAAAATATATCCAGTCCAAATAGCCATAAATAGCAGCCTTCAAAATGCAAAAAGTTCATTAGTTCATTACTTTTTATTAATTTATGTTAAATATAAACAATAATACATGTGTTTTTTCTGTACTGATTTATATTAACAGTGCCAAACTTGCCTTCTTGATAGCAAACTAAATTTAAGCTGAAGGAAGGGGAAAGTGAAAAAGAAAAGCCTGCTATTTAAAGCATGATTCTGTTCTAAAAAGTCAATTTTAAAAAAGCAAATGCAGTAATTTATATTTTAGACCCTATTTATTTTTTCACAGTAACTTCCAGATCTTATGCATTTAGCTCACTCTCTGGTGGAATTGTATATTCAAACTGGATTATGAAGCTCAGACCAGGTCATCTCTTGTCCCCATACTGTCAGCAGTGCAGTGCAACAAATATGAATTCGTTTGGTTCTGGTACTAATACACAAGTACGCCACTGTGCATAAAAGATGGTAAAAATGGACTTGAGTAAATTGTGCAAATTAGAACAGAAAACCTCTAAAGGCATCTTGTCCTCCATAGGTACTTTACCAAGATGCACCTGTTTTTTGCATTCACTGGTAGGATTTGCGATTCTCCCTCCTTCCTCAACTACTCTATGGGAAGAATATCTTTCCAGCAGCCACCTCCTTTTCTGTATCCTGATCAGCACGTTCTCTGGGGGCAGCCATCATGCCTGTGCCTGGGAAATCCAGAGTTTCAAGTGTTTAAGGATAAATGTGTCATTGAACTCGTGCAGCAGCAGTATTTGTGTGGAGGCCTGCTGCATGTACATGCTCAACGCTTCTGAGCAAATCAGGCACTCTGAACCCTGGCACCCAGATCACTTCCACTCAAATTAAGAGTGTGGTCCTCTTCAGTGGGCATCCTCTGTATCCATGGCTAGAAACAGGCACCACCAGAGGTCATGAGAGAAAGTGATTCTTGGCAAACAAGATTATTAATCTGCTTTGTTCTGGTTGTAGGTGGAGGTTAGAGGGTGCTCTTAATGTAGGCACTTCATTGAGATGTTAAATAGGGCAATCTCAGGTCCAAGTGTTTCTTAAATACCTTCTCAATCTCTGGTCTGGAATACAAGAGCAAGTAGAATGAGACGGTTTTTTGGTTTGCTCCATTATCCCCCATGCTCTGTGGCAGCACCAGTGACGCAAGCCATGTTCCCAGTCCAAAGCTGGAATGCTATGTGCGGCTCATGGGTGGATGCCCACAGATTTTCCCTGTCCTTGTGGCAGTCTGGGAAAGTCTTGTTATCTATGAGAAGCTCAGGCTATGCCCCACAGCTTAGAAGATGGCAACATTGTCCTCTTAGGTTTGCACCTGACAGATGCCCTATTTGGCTTGAGTAGTGCTGTGGAGCTTATGGTCCCACTAGCCCCCCTGTCCACCACCTCCAAACTCTGAGGAAGCACACTGGGAGATGCTGGTGACAAGGAGGACATTTTTTCTCTGATGAAAAAGTTAAATCCTAAGACAAAAGAAAAATACTTTCAGAAATAGTTCAGAAAGAAAGACACTCTTTCACGCTATGAATTCCTTTGTGTAACCAGTCCCAGAATAATTTTCCCACTCCCTTCACAATCACAGTCCTCTCTCACTCTCAGGCATGCAATGTGAAATAGCACAGCTTGAGATCAGATACCATTAGCCATCTAACACTATTTTAATCATAATTACTGCTCTATTCTATGATAAGTGAGCTCACTATGAAATCCATGCTACTGTCGGTTTTCGTCAGTGTCTGCGAGAGCTTGTTCAAAGGTACCTCCATCCCCTTGCACAGCATTGTAATCACATGTAGCCACAGCTTCAGCCCGAATTGACAAATCCTTCATCTTGGCCCCATGAGGTGTGCTAAGAACTAAAAGCTGTGCCTTGTGTAACCTGTCAAGATGTAAGCACATAGCTGGTTTTATGGGTGCAGCCTGCTGTGCTATTCATGATTGAAAAATGTGTAAACTGTAGTGTCCAATGGATTTTTAATTGAACTCCTACTCAGCTAAATGAGAGAGGAGAGGACCAAAAACTCTTAGAAAATAACTAGCCTAAAAGATGTATATAAAAAACCACATGCATTATATCCACTTTCTGGAGAAATTTGTTTCCTTGTTCTCTTTCTTCTTTACTCTTCAGGATTGCTGCCCATGTTCTTTTAGCTATGTTATGGAAGACCTTTATAGGAATCTCTGTACTTCTCATATCCTAGAGAACGCTGTTTTAATAGTCTTTACTTTTACGTAGAATAATAGAAGAAATTCAGAAGAAATATCCTGATTCTGGGGAGTCAACTTTGTTTCTTTGAAGCACACGTCTATTCCTTAATAGATAATGGGAAGAAAAGCATTCTTGCACTCTATGGGCACTAGGGAAGGCATTTCTGGAAAGACATTAATTGTTAATTCACCAATTGCTGACTGTTACCATTTCATAGCGTGCACTGTTAGAATTGATTAACCATCTGTTATTGACTGACTTTTGAAGACCTGACTTTAAATCAAACTCACAGACAGGAAGGAGAGGCAAGGAGAACAGGCTTGATAGCGCAGGGCCCGGTTTCAGTTAGTACCACCCTGCATTAATTGGCAGTAACATGTTTGACATAAGTGACTGCTGCAAATCCCGCCCTCACCTCATGGCAGATAGGCCATTCATTGCTTTGTAAAGTGTAAGAAAAAGCACTTCATAAATACAAATATAAACACATTGCAAGTGGTGCTTGTAAAAGGAAGCAAAGACCTGGTTTCTGGCACATTGCCTTTTTACACAGCGAAACAAAATTGTTATTCAAACCTAACAGGGGTTTGGCCAATTTAAGAAACAAGATTTATTGCTGAGTTTCCTTTACTGCTCCAGGATATGATTTCACTTTTGCAGAAGAAAAAGAGAGATCATATCATTTACATAACAAGGTAATAAATAAATAATTGGTTACTGTAGTTCCAAGTACACTTCCTCATGTGCACAGATGATAAAAACTGCATTCAGATGTTGCCGGTCCTGTTTCACTCCAGAACAGGGGATTTAAGACTGAAATGTCATCCTGAACTCACCCCTGGTGCCTGAATAAATGATAGTGACCTGCTGTGTGAATCGGCTTAGCAGAACCTTGCAGGTTAAAGTGCTCTTTGGGGAGAGGAAAATCTGAAAACAATTCTGCCTGATATAGCTGTCAGCTCTGTTAACTCTTTCCAGGATGTCGCCTCTTTTTTAACCGCAGAGAATCCCGCAGACTAAATATATGCTCTCTTTTCTTAGCGGGATACCTGGTAGGAAACTTTACCGACTACAGTAGATGCTTAAATGGAGAAAATTTTTCTGCTTCAGATTGGCTTGGCTTTCTGTTAAATTGCTCTGCAGCCTCTATCTTTTCCTGAGTTTATGTTTCTCCTGTGCATGAACCTTCATTCCTTTTCTTCTGACTTCAAGCCAAAATTTTTCCTTCTGTTTTTAAGGGTCAGCTTCTTTCATTCTTGCTCTTCATATCTCAGCTCAGACTATTTTCTTTGTTTGGAGGCAGATGCTTTGCTGATGTTATTGACACTTCTTCTGAGCATCTGGAACATATTAGATAAGACCAAAGATCTGTCTAATCCACTGCCTCATGTTAAAAAGCAGCTGGTACAGGGGTTTCACAGGAAGGAGCTTAGGGAAGATAGATTATTTATCTCACATACTTTGCCACATGCTGATATCTAATGCTTAGGGATCAGATAATGCCATGAAGTACATGGTATTGTACTTTTGCCAAATATTTGGCCTCTTTCTCTCTAATCCTCTATCTGGTTTAGCTTGGCTTTTTGTTCTTCCTTTTCCTTGACACTGTGTATCTTGATGTGTCTTGAACGGTCGCCAGCCAGGGCAAGAAGTTTGATGTGGTCCAGATTTGACAATGGTTGGCTGTGAGCAATTTCCAAAGAGCTGGGATTTTGCATCTGCAATGGGAATAAACCTGCCCTGGCATACTTCAGCGGCACCTCAACAATGCAAAAATTTTAATAGTTTGTTTGGTTTTTTATGACAAGTAAAGTCTGTTTTATCAGATTTGAGTCTTTGGTGGTTCTCTTTTCCTACCCTTTTCTCTGTAGCCGTGATTCCTGGAAAAATTCTTTTTTTTTTCCCTTTCCCCCCATCCTCCTTTCTCTGGAAAGTGGAAAAAGTGTTTACTCTGGAGTTGAGCCTTAAAAAACCCCAGAAAATAACTTGAAGCTGTTGATAAAACTATGAGAGCTGGCAAAGCTGGGACTCCACTGTTTCCTTCAGAAAATACCTACTTTTTCGTTTAAATACAGTCCTCTGTGATTTTTTTTCTTGATGTTTTGACTGCAGCAGGGAATTTTAGCATTATTTTTGCAGAGTTATCCTTTGTCTTCTCTTTTTTTTTTTTCTTTTTTGTTCTTGTTGGATTGTGTTTTCTTTATAGTGCTGCTTTGATTTTGGCCAAAGGCCTCTGAGTAGTATCTCTCAAAAGATCATTGGGTTTTGCTCCACTCTGTCAAGCTCCCTTCTTAATCTCATCTTTAAAATTCCTTTTCCATCTTTGTCCAAGCACTTCCAAGTTCCTTTTCCACACCTCCAGCTCACCTCTGGAAATACAGTCATGGCTGCTTCAGAAGCTGGTGAAGATCATTTCAACTTTAAGGACTTAGTTTTCCTTCTTTCCATCTTTCCTTCTTTCTCTCTTGTTTTCTTGTTTTTCTTTCACTGACAGCAGCGATTTAGTTGAATTAGGCAGCATGATGAGCTGGAAGTGGCACAAGCTGCCACCTGTGTCTCCCAGTATGATTGCCTGATGTATACATGCTGTAAGGTTCTTCAGTATTAACTGCAAGAGGCATCACACGACCAAAAACTTCACATCCTATGTAGAGAAAGCATTTTCTAAAATCCATGTTTTTAAAGCTTTGTGAGACGGAAACAGACTTTTAAAATACGATAGCTAGTTTGAGTTTTACTCAGAGTTCCTTCATCTTTCCGGGGTTCAGTCAGGCATTGGGCAAAAATTTGATGTCAGTC
>VZTA01025372.1:15814-52038 GCA_013398855.1 Mohoua ochrocephala | reverse complement strand
CTTTCAGCCAGGGATGAAACTGGGACAATGCACAAGGTGTTGAGATTCCAGCTTCTCCCTGCCCTGACCCGTGGGCCCCTGGCTCTCCCCAGCCCTGTTTTGTTTCTCTGACGATGAAATTCTCTGTAGCAATTGTTCTCCTGATTTGTGCACGGAATCGGTTCCTTCGGAGGGCAAGAGCAAGGTCTCCGTGTGCACGGGATGGGCACCATCACCACGCTCATTGTTGGACCAGTTCCAGTTGGTGTTCAGCTCTTGGTTACACCACGCCTTGTATTTTATGCCAAAGTCAGGCTATGCTGCAGGTGGGGCTTAGCTTTGTAGCACTCCTCTCCTTCTGAAAAGAAAAGCATTAGCGATTCCAAAATTCAAAAAACCACGATAGTTGCAGTGGGCAGGGGATCCGACTCAGAATATTCAGAAAGCTAACAGCACCAAGGAAATGCAAACCATGCTTTGCTTGATCTTCTGAGGAGCCTGACCTCTGCTTGGCCTGATGTAAAGCAGCCCTGACCAGGAGCTGCTTCCAGCGCAAATGAAGGGTGATTAGAGCAGTAAAAAGCCCCTCCTGTAGTTTTCTTAAGGTCTGTTGGAGGCTGGGTGGAGGAAGGGGGTGGAGAGGGAGGAAGGTGCACCAGCAACCCTGCAGTGCAAGGACTTAGAGAATAAAGGTTAATTTTATATCTCTGTCAGGAAAAATGCATAGTCATAATCACATAAAATTCTGCACTTTAGACACTTCCTTTGAAATATAGCATCTCTTCAAGGAAGACAAAATTTGAGAATATGGCATCAGCCATGATGACCTCATAAGCCATTATAACTAAGGAATAGATCTAATTCCCTTCTGTGATAAATCAGGAATTGATCTCCCATTTGTGTTCTCTTCTTCAAAACAGCAGCGTGGTTCCAGCTTTGGGGCCATGAAATGGTTGTCGCACGGATGGTAATTGTGTCGCTGTTCCTGCACTTCATTTGGGGAGCAGCCGCACGTCCCTTTCTATTTGTCCCTTCCCAGCGCCCTGCCCCGTGCCTTGGATGCCGGTGCAGAGCAGCCGAGCACCGTGTCCTGCCCCTGGCTGCAGCCACCTGCGGTTTGGGGCAGCTCTAACCATAAACTGCATGAATTGAGCTGGGGAGACCCGCTGGGTGGGAAGGAGCCTGAGGCTGTGGCAGCTTTCCATGCTCGAGAGCTGCAGGGGCGGCAGGCCATGCCGCGTCCCCAGCGCAGCAGGAAACCCTCCCCGGCCCCTCCAGGCCCCGGCTGCGGTGGGGACGAGGCGATGCCGAATTTGCAGCGAGCCCACCGAGCTCAGGTGCGCGGCGGCACCGCCGGCCAGCACGACTTGCCCGGCATCGCTTCCAGGCTCTGCACTCACAGGAGGCGTCTGGAACCATCCGAGCAACTCATGTGTCCCGCAATGGGGGCCAGCACTGGCTGGGCCCGGCTTTTTGAAGCCCCGCGTTGGCGATCCCGTGTCCACAAACCGAGGCGGCATGTCACCGGGAGCACGGAGCATGGCGCGATTGGCGAGCGAGAGCTTCTCTTCAGAGCGGGAGAGCTGCGCGGCCTCCCCGCTGAGCCTCCTGGCAGCAGGGAGGCCGAGGGAACACGCTCTGCCCGGGCACCGGGGCCGGCCGGCTCAGAGCAAGGACGGCCCTGCCTTTCCTTTGGGCTGCAGGACATCGCGGGCACAGACGCTACGCGGGCACCCAAACGGAGGCGCCGAGCAGGATTGCGTTGCCCAACACATCACGCGAGTGCAGAGGAAGCCCCCGTTAAACCAGGCCCGGAGCGGAGACCCGGAGGAGGAGGCAGCTGGAGGCACGGCAGGGACCGGCGGGAGTGCCGGGGCAGCACAGCCGCTCTGTGCGGCTGCAGGAGCTGCAGAGTGGGGCCAAAGAGCTCGGCTTTCTCTTCAGCCTCACAAGGTGAAGCTTCAGTGAAGATTTAAAGAATAATAAATGAGCTTTGGGTATAATTTCTTATCCCTGCAAATGTTCAAAGCCAGTCTGGATGGGGCTTTGAGCAATGTGGTCTAGTGGAAGGTGTCCCTGCTCATGGCAGGGGTTGGAACTAGATGATCTTTAATGTCCTTTCCAATGCAAAACTGCCTGTTATTCTGTTTGTGGGATGTTCCTGCCAAGATTAAGTGCAGCAGGTGAGAAAGCATGGGAAGGCTGTTTGAACCCTTGCAAGGCAGACAATTAAGTCAAACATCACTGACACCTCAGAGGTGAATGCACCTGTGCCAAATAGGTGGTGATGAGACTTGGAGGAAGGATAATACTCTATTCCCTCCTAGACTGCTCTCCCAGGATTATGCAATGGGAGCTACATTAACCCTTACAGTTGGTACAAACTTCCTGTTGCCAGTGCCAGCCCTTGTGGAATGTCACAGGCTTCCTATAACCCTTCAAAGTGACATTACAGGGGGCCCGAGAGAATGGCACAAGTCCAAAAATTCAGGTTTGTTCCAACACTATTTTTACTGGCAATACACTATTTCAGTGGGTAACAGCATCTACCAAACAGGGGTCTGCACGAAGGTGCCTAAGAAAGCTTGGTTTTTATTCTCTGAATTGCACGTGATTACGTGGGCAATATTACAAATCAAGAGAGAACAGCCAGGCACACTGGAACTTGAACACTGGAGCAGAATTTTGGCATTGTTACAGTCAAGTCATGCACTGACCATCTTGAGGCTGGAATTTTTTGCGAGTCTCTAATGAGTAAGTGGGACAAATGCAGTTTTCAGCCTTTACTCAGACGAACATTAGTCATTTAAAGATTCCAGTGACTTCTCTGGAGCACTTTTAGATGGAGCTCAGACAAATAAAGTGCTGATGTAGCCAACTAATGAAATACAGTCTTAATTTTACTTGTGGGTTAAAATCAGTGCAATCATTAACCTGTTTGAAGTGCTTTGCTGAGTTAGGATCTAAGACTTTGTAAGAAGATGAATGCAGATTGAATTCCAATAGCATTTTGCATAAACTTGATAAGGCTTGGAAAAGTAGCTTTTCTAGTTGACATAAGTGTCCACAGTCTTGTGGAATAAAAGTAATGCTTGGAATATCTGTGTAAGTCACTCCTTAGTATTTGGAAGGCATGCTTTAATGTGCTTTCTTTCACTAATGAACGCAGCCACTTGCTGGATGAAATCTGGGAAAGTGCTGAGCAGAGCACAGCAATAGCACCCAATAATTCAGGAACGAAAATAAAGACGACAAACTGCAGAGAACTCTAAGCATTTTCTGAATATAATTGTCAAGTTACAGATTTTGTTTTGGACACTTTGATTAATGTCTCTTAGTCTCACATAAGGTGCCATGGGACCTTTTAAAGCGCACTTTCTTTTACAGAGCCTCTAACAGCATAGCTCTTCCTAATCATCTGCTGGAGTAGGATTTCAGTATTGACTTGGAAAAATACTATACACTAAATCACTAAAATGATTTTCTGGAGCAACTGGCTTTTGTTTTGGTGGTCTTCTATTCAAATAATAGCACAGGCCAACATTTTATGACAATAGCCTGATTTTTTTTCTCTATTCGGTTTTGTTCCTAACGTAATTGTAGTTTTGCCATCAAAGAGATTAATTTGCACTCCTGGCTCTCTGGTAGAGGCATTCCATTACACCACACATGAAACTCTGTGCGTGTCTGTGGGAGAGCCCACATAAGGGTGTGCACAGATGAGCTATTAAAGAAGTGGCCCATTTGCCTGCTTATGATTTTAGTGAAAAAATAAGCCATCTTTAATTTGCTCTTGATTTCTCTCTCAAGCTGTTGTGCAAGCTCAGATAGCAGCTGCTAGTGATCTAAAGGCCCCCGTTCCCTATTTCAGTTTTTCTGTGGACACCAGTCTGTTTCTCATGCTGCTGACACACTGCCTCATGCTCAGACTGTGCAGCAAGGAGGCCGTGGGTAGGGGAGGCAGAACACAGGGACACTGCCAGAAACAGAAATCTCCAGTAGCATATGGCCTCAGCGCCGGTGGACAGGATCAGTAGCAGTTAGTGCTGCAGCTGCCACCTTATAACAGGATCCTCTTCTGCAACAACTCTCCATTTCACTAAATGATTAGAGTATTAAAGTCGATGGAAGCCAGCAGCAAAATTGCTCCATATACAATATACCCAAAATAGGCCGTATGAGGCTTCAGATTTTAATTCTGTATCTTTTATTCTCTATTCTGATTGGACAGGAGAAATCTGATTTCTCCTTTTCCTGATTTTGGATACTTATGTACCTTTTTTCTAGTGGATTAACCCCATTCTCCATCTGGAGGCCTGGATTGCACCATATTTTCTTTGCTTGTACAATCAGCTGGAAAACCTCCAGCCCTGAATGGGGCTGTATGTCCTTGGCTTTGACATTTGGTTTCTAGTCTCCACTAATAATCAGGGTTAATTCCCTTGCTTGTCACGATGATTTGTAGGTTTTGAATTGCCCTAATTTATAGGATGATTCTGTCTGCACATCAGCCCCCCATCCTATGTCTGGCACTCCAGTAGCATCTCCTCCTGAGCTGGGAATGTGAGAAGCATGTACTAGAAAAGGTACCTCTCCGATTTGCTTTTCTCTCCTGTGGGGAGGATGAGGACATGCAATATATAGGCACACCTGTTACCTGGTTTTATGGCTCCTATTCCTTCAGAGTTCAGCCTCTTTCATCATCGCCCTCAAATTGGACCTTGACTTTTCAAGTGAAAACAGAGGGATATACTGACACCATCCTTTACTGTGGATAGGGCTTTCTTTTCATAGAATCACAGAGTGGTTTGAGTTAAGGAAGGGCCCTCAATGACCGTCTAGTTCCAACCCCGCTGCCATGGATAGGGACACCTTCCACTAGAACAGGTTGCCCAGAGCTCCATCCAGCCTGGCCTTCAACTCTTTCAGGGATGGAGCATCCACAGCTTTTCTCAGCAATGTGTTCCAGTACCTCATCACCCTCACAATAAAGAATTTTTTCCTAATATCTAATCTAAACCTATTCTCTTTCAGTTTGAAGCCATTCCCCCTTGTCCTATCACTATATGCCCTTTTAAGAAGTCCTTCTCCAGCTCCCTTCAGGTACTAGAAGGTGCTATAAGGTCTCCCTGGAGCCTTCTCTTCTCCAGCATAAACAGTCCTAACTTCCTCAGCCTGTCCTCACAGGAGAGGTGCTTCATCTCCCTGATAATTTTTGTGGCCCTTCTCTGGACTCTCTCTGACAGGTCCACGTCTTTCTTATGCTGAGGGCTCCAGAGCCCCCAAAACTGCCCTGCATGTTCTGGGCAAAATTTGCATGATCAAGCAGCAACCCAAAGTTTTATTAAGTCTCAAACTGCCATTTTCCCCTCAAATGTCCTTCATGTTTACAAGCAAATGCACATCCCAGTACAGCAATTACCTTGGAATGGAGCAGACATTGCCACATTAGACATAAAGGAGAAATCGAAAGGTTAAAGATATGCGTTTAAGAGAGCCAGAGATATTAGGGTAAATAATAGCTACAAATTACTTCAGTCTCTAAGAAGCAAGAGGGACTGTGTTGCCCTTGCCAAGATGGCCATTTAAGCAGCATAGCAAAACAAAAGAGGGAGCCGTATCATGGTAAACTGAGGAAGACAATATGGAAAGACGTCTTTTAGGCCTCTTTTACAAGAGATCAGATGACTGATACCAGGTGATGTGTCACAGAGCTACTTGAAAGATGCAGTGGATGGTAGATCCTCCAGATCTCCTTTAGAGCCTTCTGCTAGGGCAGACATTACTCATTCAGCAACCCTAAAATAAATGAAATAGATGATAGACTTAAAGCAAGACATAATTCTCATATTAACTTGTGTTACTTTGTAAGAGGACTCCAGAACAGCTGTAAATTATTTTTAAAACCTTTTATTCTGACAGCACCCTCTCAGGCTATGTTCTTATGAGTGAGGATAGGTGCATGCACGGGTTTCTACCGAGGAGAGGGCAAACTGAGGCGGTGGGGTGCAGCAGGCAGTCCCGTGGACTAGGATAGTGTATCTGCAGAGAAACCACCAAAACTTCACTTTCGCTGTGGTCTGTGCAGCCCAACGCGCCTGACCAGACGAGCACTTTGAAAGGCGTTGAGGCTTGCTAGAACAGACAGCCATAAGAATAATTGTTTGCTTAGATTCTCAGTGACCTTTTGGCAAGACTGTGAAAGAGGGATACGTGGAAGCAAATCACTGACCACAGGACAAGGTGCAGTCTTTTGCCATTTAATATCTGGGCAAGCAATGGGAAAAGAAAAGATCCCAGGGTTTGATACTATTGGTGGTGAAATATTTCAGCTGAGGGATGACATAGAGAGGTACAGATATTTGGAGTTTATGAGATTTAATGTACTTATCCTGAAAAAGGGGGGAGTCTTTTAGTATTTCTTACATATGTGAGCAATTATATACTCCACTGAAGATGGTAGATACCATATCTGAGGATGAAATGAGAGAAGAGTGCAATTCCACCCAAGTTAAAAGACAATTGATCTGGTTGGTGCTACCCATAGAATCAAGGGAGTGTCAGATGAAGGAAAAGGCCAAGGAACAGTACATTTTTTACCAGTTTTGGACAGCAAAAGGCTTGGAGAGATGAGTGGGGAAGTGCCCCACAGCAGTGGGGGAAGTGGGACGTTTGTCAGTGCTTCATAAGAAAAGTCATACTGTGCTAGACAAAGTCTTGAAAAAATGTCAATTTTGCTTCCTCTTAGAAGCAATCTGTAGCATCCAGAATTGAGGTTAAGCATTTGGACTAATCACTTTGCAATATCCTACTGAGCTGGGAGAATTAAATTGGTGACCTGGGGAAGCTGGCTGGGAACATTAGTTTGCTTTCAGCAGTAGCAATACTATGCTACAATATTTTTTCCTCTTCTCTTTTACCTCTTAATCTCAAGCTTCCAATTTGTACTGGTCTGGAATAGCTTGTCAGCAGGAATATAGAGGGAAAGTCTCTTTGTGAAAGGGCTTGTGTAGTGCCACTGTCTCTGGTGGACCACGTTCTTCAGGGCAGAAGGGTTTTTCCCAGTCTTTGCTCCTACATAAAACACTCTAGAGATGTAGTTTTTGGTAAACTGGGCACTGTCTAAAAAATTCTAGTGTAAATGGGAAAGAGTAAAACAGATTTGCTCCCTGATGCCCACAGCCTAGGGCAGGGCAGTGGCTGAGCACAAAACACATTTTACTTGAAGGAAGGGAACTGACCAAACAAGGAATTATTAGTGCTTTTGAAATGTTTAATAGCAAGATTTACATGTGTTTTCTATGAAGTTTAATTGGGAGAAGGGACAAGTGAATGCCTTGCCACAGATGAATTCAGCAAGTCCCATCATGACTTAAATATGCAAGGATATTTGGGAAAAGACAAAAAAAACCCCAGCTGTTGAGCCAGAGGTTTGAAGTGGAGGGGCTGCTCTGTCCAAAGGCAAAAATCTCACTTTTTATTTTGCTCCGAGCATTCACAGGGGTTTTATGTGATTGTTTATTTGACTATTCAGTAAATAACAGAGCACCTCCTCGTGCAGTGCACAACCCTTGTGCAGCCACCTGGGAGCCAAAGAACTTTCCCAACAGGCAAGGGTGGTCGGGGGACCTGGGGCAACTGGTAAATTGTCATATGTCTCTTCGGTCAGATATCCCTTTCCTTTGGCAACACAGGTTGAAAAGACCAGAAGTTGTCCCCAGAGATGCAGACTGTTCTTTCTCACCTCTTCCTACAGAGAAACACTTTAATTCCATAATCAATAGATCAAAATGGAGTACTCTCTGGGTAACTGACTAGGGATAGCTGTTGCCACTTAACTGTTTAAAGCACAAGTTTTCCAAAGTGCTCCACTTTGCCTTTGAGCAATGGCAGAACTGGCTTTTCTAAAGCAGAAGAGAACTTTTGCCTGAAGTTCAGGCTGGTCGTGAGTGTAAAAAAGTTCAGTTTATTTTCCACTCCAACTTCTGATTGGTGGTACTCCAAGCCTTCATACAGTTGTAGATGCTGAGCTATCTATTTTTACCACTTAATGAATTAAACTGCCCAAACATCTTGAGAAAAACCTCAGAACTGTTAGATTTACTGCTTTCCTTTGTCATCAGGTATTTGGCATTTTCTGTCTTATAAACTAGAGTTTTAAGTTCCTGGCACAAGCAGCTAGAACCAGAAAGCAGCAGCAGCAGCCCTGTCAAAGAGCTATTGTTTCTGAGACTCCCTCTTTATTTTCAGGTCCTTGAATACATAATGGAGGCCCAAAGGTTGATTTTGCCAGATTTGCCCAAGGCCAGCTGATATGAGAAGGCTGCTTAAGCAGTGCTGTAACATTTTACCCTTGTTCCTCACTAGCACTTAATATCATAGATTATAAATAGCATCTTGCCCTGTGATCAGCCTAACATACAGCTGGGAACTCCCCAGGAGCTTATAGTTAAGATCTCTAAAAACCTCTGCTACAGAAAACTGAAATTATTGCCTCTGTGGTCAGGGGGAGAGGAGTTCACGGAGCGTCTACAGCTGTTTTAGGATGGGCTTCTCCTGACAAGTCCCAGTTCAGGGGACACAGCGGCCCCTCTCCTGGCAGGGCACTGCCTGTGTCCTGCCATGCTCCCTCTGAAACGTGTGTCTCCTGCTCTGGTGTTTGTCTAAGAAGACTTGGAAACTAGAGGATAGTGGTGTTACAGCTGGGGAATACCTGGGGGATGCAAACTTGGGGCAGGGAGACCTAGCAGGACATTCATCTGTCTGGCGTAGGTATGCATGTAACTGGCTTTGGGTTCCAAACTTAGTCTTTGGTGGGTCCTCTTGCCTCTCTCACTCATGAATGGCAGGGGATTTTTGGGAATGGATACAGGGTAGGTGTCCTTCAACTGGGGCAGTCTTGGCCTTTTCCCAGAACCATGTGGAGAGGAGTGAAGGGAAAGGGAGCCTTTCCTCCGGGTAAAGCCTAGGCTGCAAGCCCCTGTGCCAGCCCCACCAGAAGAGGTCTGCTCTTAGCCCTGGGTTACCTTTGCTTTGTACCTCACTTGCCTGCGCTTTAAGCATGTACAGAACACTCCTGTGAATCCCCATGGGTAGACAAGGCAGTCCCCCATGCCAGAAGGATTTTCCTCCTCTGGCCCCATAGCACTGCTCTTCCCAGCACCTGGAGTCACAGTTCAATCCTGGCCCACCATGAAGCCTGCAAAAAGAGGTCACTTTTCAGACCCACAGGTCACTACCTCATCACTCACTGACATCCCATTGAACAGCTTTGGATGATTTAAACAAAGACATCTTTTTTGGGACTTAATATGCAGGAGAAAGCCAGCCATGCATGCAAATGCTTCTTGGCCAGGCTCTCCCACCTTGTCCTGGTCCAGGCTGTCTACCTTGCTGAGACAACCTTCATCCAGCCGCCCTGTCTGCGGGCAGCAGGGACTGCCAAGATGTACACTGGCTACAGCCCATCAGATGCTACCTTTCATGGACTAGAAAACCTGGGAAGGATAAGGCCCCTACTCCTCATGTGTCTGTGGGTCCTGTCTACAGTGAGCACAGTCTTGGGGCATGCCCCAGGGTGTAGTTTGAGCTGTTCCCAAAAGTGGATTCAAATTGGACCATGCTGTTTATTGTAGAGACAGGCATCTCTGAGCTGTGCTATGAGGACTGGAGAAGGACAAAATTGATTCATTGTTTTTATTTATTCATTATTTTCCTTTATTGATACCAACATAGCTATAGGGACCAGAAGAGCCTCATGAAGGCATTCCAAAACAGGCTTCATGTGTCTGGGAAGGAGCAATTTGTGCAGGCAAGAGGGAGACTTTGTAACTATGGGTCTTGGGGGTTTGTGCTGAGAGAGAAGGAGGCAGGCAGATCCCACTGCTGTTGCTGTGGGAACAAGGAGTGCAGCATGGCTGCATTATCTGGAGGAGTCTGGGTGGAATTTTCCTAAGAGTTAGGCAGCATAACACACTGGGACGGCAAATGACTGGAGGCAAATGATTCATTGTGCTAAGTACCGTAAAGCCAAGAAAACAGATGTCTTGGCTGGACTAAGGACAGAACAACATATTGTATTAAGCAGATTTATCAATAGGGTAATGAATATTTTGTTCAGATTGTTGTAAAGTTGGGCGGGTTTTTTTTTGGTTCTAAAACATTATAACTAGATAAAGCATGAAACCCTCTAGCAAGAGTCACCAAAATCCTTTCTGAGACATTAACAGGGTGAAGAAGAAGACTTTAAGTCTGAATATACAGAAGCTATTACCCAGTCCTGTGCAGCTGATTCATACCCATACATTTCTATTGATACCAGTGGGATTGAATGGATCTGAGTAAGTCAAATATACAGCCCAGTGATTTTGTATTGACGTAGCAACAAAGGGCTAAATTTAAAGTTAATACTGACTGAAACAAGGGCCTCTTTTTTGATGTTATAGGTAGAAAATTGCCATATGCCTAGGGAGGGTATGTAGTATTCGTGCTGATGATTTTTCTCCAAAGCCGGACTGGCCTGCCTATGCACGTGGACGTCACGTGCCCAGGAAACTTACAGCCCCACTCAAGGCTGTGAGAGGGCACCTGCCCTCTGCTAAACACCACCTCATCGGCATAGGAGCGTTTTCTGAAGAGGAAGCTGAAGGTTTCCTCCGAGCACCACAGAGCACGGCAGTGGATGCAGGGGCAAACAAAACTATGCAGACATGGCCTAGGTCATCTGCAGGTGGCCAGTAAGGAGCCTGCTTGGCTCCCACAGGAAGGGTTGATGAGGCTCTGTGGGGATATTTTGGGTCTGCGTTCTTCTGGGAAATGTTCAAGACAGACCCAAGAATTGGTTGCAAACCAAATGCCGTTTACCCATTGGAAACTAGAGAGAATGTTTTCTCTAGATGTTTTGCCTAAGGATCCCAGTTGACCAAGAAGGCCAGTGGCTTCCTGGTGTGTACCAGCAATAGTGTGGCCAGAAAGACCAGGGCAGGGATTGTCCCCCTGTATTTGGCACCAGTGAGGCCACACCTTGAGTCCTGTGTCCAGTTCTGGGCCCCTCACCACAAAAAGGGCATTGAGGTGGCAACGGAGAAGGGCAACGGAGCTGGTGAAGTGTCTGGAGGACAAACTCTGTGAGGACCAGCTGTGGGAGCTGGGGGTGTTTAGCCTGGAGAAAAGAATGCTGAGGGGAGACCTTATCACTCTCTACAACTGCCTGAAAGGAGGCTGTAGCCAGGTGGGGATTGCCTCCTTCTCCCAGGCAACAAGTGCCAGAACAAGAGGAAATGGCCCCAAGCTTCACCAGAAGAGGTTCTGATTGGATATTAGGGAAAACAGGCTGCCCAAGGAAGTGGCTGAGTCACCATCCCTGGAGGTGTTTAAAAAACATGTAGGTGTGGCACTCAGGGATGTGGTCAAGGGTGGACTTGGCAGTGCTGGTTTAACAGTTGGACTTGATGATCTCATAGACCTTTTTCAAGCTAAACAATTCTATGATTCTACAGCTTTATTAATGTCTCGTGGAATCCCTGGAAACCTTCATTTTTGGGGTTTGATCACACACTTAAGTTCTTTGTTCCAGAACCTTCTGTCCTTCTCTAGTGCCCACCTCTCCAGTCAGGGTACAGACCTCTCTTGGATGGGCCACCAAAGCCTTTTTTTACTCCTTTGGAACTACCGGGCACTCTCAAAATGCTGGGACACTAGAGGTTTTGGTTGTATGCATGAAGTTCTTGAGGCAGTTTTCTAAGCAGAAAGCCATTGTGAAGTGGCCCGTGTGATCCCGTAGACAATGCCTATCACTCATGTGATTACCTCTTGCTGACCACATCAGAAAGATTTTCCCTAAGGAAAGAACTACATGCTCCCCACTTTATTTTAAAGCAGCAAGCAGCCACAAATCTTCCCATATTGTGAATATGTTCCACGTATTCTAACAAGAGTACAAGAAAGAAATGCAAGCCTGTGAAACTTGCTTTTGTCTTGACTAGATAGTTACTTTAATTGCACGGCACGTCCTGACTCCAGTCCTCTCCTTTCTGCTCATGCTGATCCATTACTGCATAGCTGGCAGGTCTGTCTGAACACGGGCGTGATGGCTGTGCTCTTTCTCTGGTCAGGAGCTGCAGTCAAATCAGTATAGTGATAGCAATCTTAAAATAATAAAAATTAAAGGAAGAAATGCAGATGATCAAGTTTTTGGGGTGTGGGTGGGGGAGGTAATGACGGCTAAAGAAGACTACATTAATCACTCTCCATAATACTCCCAAAAGTATCTTGCCAAGGCATTAATTTTAATCTTTACAAGTTGAATGATTGCTGCAGGGTGCATTTAACTTTTCACCTCTGATGGAGCAGCCCATTCTGGGAGTTAAAGATCTCCCTGTTTATCCTTTCTGTGGAATCTCGCTCCATTTCATCTGTGCAGTGCACTATGTACTCTGCTGGAAAAAAAGTGAAAAAAAAGAGGGGGAAAAAGTCACTCTTAGTATCATGAGTTGTTTTCTTTTCACTTGAAAGGGAATCTTTGCTCCTTTCATGACTCAATGTGTTTTATGAATCCTGTCCCCTCGACAGAGCATTCAGGCTTCAACAAAGGAGCTGCAGCTCTCACCAAACAAGGGCAACTTGTTTTAAAGCCTTCTCTGTCCTGGAGAAGCTTTTCTCTTGTGACTGCCACAAGATATGTCAAATTGGGTTAACTGCTGTCTCGTTATTATTGTAAGCTGCACTGTCTGATAATAAGACTGGTTGAGATTAGCCAGTCTGCTGAACAGGCATAATACTGTGAAGTCCCACTCCGGGACAGATTATGGGAAAGCAGGGCATTCTTTCAAATGAAAGTCTCCAGATGGAATATTGGCAACTGTAGGGAATTTGACTGGCAATACCCAAGATGGTCTGATCATCAGCATCATATGACATTGTTTTCTGTCTTTCTCAAGGGTTCCCGAGTGTGGCTGTCAATCCTACTCTTGAGAGGCTACGCAAGTGGTTACCACCAGTATTTGGAAGATTGGGATCTGCCAGTGACAAACCACTTTACTTCCTTTGCAGGCTGACCAAAGCACAGACACCATGCAGAAGCCCAAGTTCCAGTGGCCCAAAATAGTGCACAGATTTTGGGTTAGGATTAGCTCTGCTCTGGCTGCACGTTACAGCTAATGCATTTGCGGAGCTGATCCTTGTTTCTCCTTTCTCTCTCAACTCTTTGTTTGGGCTGAACATTCAGAATTGCTTTGCTGCCATTTCAGATGATCAGGGAGGAGATCAGGTTTCCAGGAGAGCTCACTCAGGCTTGTATAGACTCTGCCACTTGCCTCTGAAAATTCTTCTGGAATATGTGGGCCACAAAATACGGAGCAGCACATGTAGAGAGTGGCAGCTTGAGGGAATTTGGAATAAAGAATATGTGAGGACCTGGACCTACTTTTTCCATTCCTGTTTAAAAAACCATTCTATTTACAACAGGATGGATTATTCCTTCCAAAAAAACCAAACGCACTTCAAAGACAGCAACAAGAACAGGCAACCTGAGCCACAAATCTATGTAATTTTTTGTGCTTAGGAAATAAAAGACTTTTCCCAGTAGCATCTATCATATTATTGTGGAAACTATTTCTGTCAACTGGACTGCCTTTCCTTTTGTCCTCTACAGTGAGTGGGGAAAAGATGCAGAGCAGCATTAGATCCCTCTTTGGCCTTGCTGTGCCAACAGACACCTCCCCGGTTGCTGTAGTATTGGGCAGGTGGAAGCTGTTCAGGTGTCTTTTTTGTTCAGATGTCCCTCAGGTGGTCTTCTCTCACCTTTGAAGCCGACCTAGGTACCTACCCAGAGCAAAAACCCCAAACCCAAACGCTCAATAGTTTTACCACAGCATGCAAGGATCTGGCTACTCTTTAAGTGGTGGGTCTAGCAGAGTACAGGCACTGCAGCAGAGTACACCTGCACCTCCCACGTGCAGAGTTCCTCCCTGTCCTTTTGATGCCTTCCATCCTGTCTACGACACCAAGGTGCCTGGAGTAGGTTGTGAAGGTGATGGAGAACTGTTTTGTGCCCCTGGTGGTCTCAGCTTCCTGACCATCAGCCATACGGGTGGTCAGCACAGCTGGCAAAATTTTGCATTAGTTTCCATCTTCATATGGCTTAGCTGCCTGAGGCAACTGCTAATCCTGGCGTCCAGAAAGTCCTGTCCATGCGGCTGTCCATGCATCTTATTTCCCTTGTGCAATTGCTCTGCTGCAGTTAGACCCACCTGTGGTCACAAACATCTAAATCGCTGTGCTCCTCAGGTATCACATTCTGGGTGCTAAAATACCTCTGGACTAGCTGTGAACAAGCAAACTTCTAGCTGGTAATCGAGGACTTCTTGCCATACAAGACACCACTGTAAAAGATTAAATTCCCACCTGCTGTGCTGCAGCAGGGGGACTCCAGCCCATTGCATTTTTTATGCATTAAACCAATGATAAACCCAATGTACTTTGGCATACGAAAACCTGTGAATGGGAATGTTCTTGCTGCTCCCTGAGACTGATGATTTGGCAAGGAATAAGTTCAGACCGTTCCCTTTTCAGGGAACAGGGGATTTTACTTTTCTGTCTTTATTTGGAAAGAAGCACATCAAAATTTTCAAGGTACAGGTAAACTGCAGAGTAAACAAGAGATAGAAGAGATGTTGGGAAAAGGCACTGCTTGGCTTGGAAGTTGAAACATCCAGCAGAGAGAGATAACTGGCAGTGTGGTTGGGTGGGTACATAGGCGTGCACGTTTATGTTACACATATGTAGTTTCTCGGCTTTATTCCTGTTCACCCATAAATAAGTCAGAGATTTTGCCTGTGCTGTGTGCAGACATTGTGCCTGCTGGCTCGCTGCCTTCTAGCCTGTGAGAGCTTTATTGTGGCATGAGGACCCAAGCAGGGATGATCAGGGCTTGTTCATGAGTGCGTATGGGCAACGTGGCGTGCCACTCAGCACCGCTGCTGCCAGCACGGTTAAGGGCAGTGGGTGCTGGATGCACCGTGACTTCAGGGATGGTGTCTGAAATGGGGGAAGACTGTAATTAGTCTTCCACAACTTGAAAATATCAGCTGACTGCTGAGGCACTGTTGATTTCCTGGTGTTAGAGGGCTGTGCTCAGTCTGTGCAGTGTGACGGTGTATGGTGTGAAAGAGTGCGCACAAACAGCAGGAACGCCTCCTTCTGCACCTGCCTGGCTCCTTCCTCAGCTGAGGCTGGACCCTCAGGGCACTCAGCAGCACCCCAGGAAGAAATGTCCCCAAGCAACGTGCAAACAGCACCTCGCAAGCATGAAAAAGTGGTTTGCAACATCGAATGGGCAAACTTGTGTCTGCTGGATAGACCCTTTCTGATCACTAGGGGGTATTTTGCTTCTTTGTGTGAACACACTGCTCACATACTATTAATAGGAACAGCACGTTTTTGCACCAAGAGAGTAGCACACCCTTACACCCCTAAAATTGAAAAATTGCGCATGGCCCTGAAAGCTTTTGCTGAATCACCACTGTAACTTCCAGAATTCCAATAGTCTCTCAAAGCTTGGAAAAATTTTTACATGCTGAAAGTCCTTAGGAGCAGGCCTCAGTAAGGGTACTCAAGATTCAGAGTCTGGGATTTGGGTTTTGGGGTTTTTTCCACTTGGTGTGATGCCTGTACCAATTTACTACATTATAATGGTTGAAAATCAGGTCTGCAACAGGAGGTTTGGGCTAGGGTTTGTTTGACTTTACAGTCCATCTGGAAGAGTACACTGGAACAACTTTGAAATAGGAAAGCCTCAGTCCTTCAAAGAGTTGACTTCAGAAGATGTTGTCCAGAGGTTGTGGAAATGTCATGTAATTTACTTATAAAAAGAATAACATGCCTAGAATAGGGCCATCCAGAGGATCTTAAATCAGTTTGCATTCTTCTCTTTAATAGATGTCCATCTTCCTGTTCAAGCTGATATTTTATCTGTAAAAGGAGCAATTCGCTAGTCAAGAGACATAACAATAGTCTGAATGCCCTAAATAGGCGAAACCAGAGTTAATATAGGAGACCTTTTCCTCTCCCTCCTCTCCCTGTCCCTGCAGCAAGGTTGGTAGCTCAGCCTCAGCACCTGTAGCAGATGAACAGGAGAAACCCGCTGATTTTCACTGGACATGACGCTGAAAAAGGCAATCCAAAGCTACAAAATGCACAACCAAGTGCATGGTTAAATAGTTCACTTCAAGATCTCCAGGCTGGTATGTTCCCATCTCCCAGCAGCACCTCCACGCTGTGTAGAGCAATGCGCTGTGGGCCTGGCAAAGGTCTCACACTCAGCAGAGGTGTTTGGGGAGATCAGAGTGTTGTTAGCTCTGATGCAGCACCACACAGGCGTGTCTGTGCTGCTGATCTTACATACAGCCAGCCTGGTCATCGCTGCTTTCCCCCATGACAGCTCACAGCTCTGAAGTGAGAGGTGTCAGAGCACCACTCTCATCTCTGTGACCCCTTGGCCTGATGCCATCTCTCAGGGAAACACTGCGACTCCAGGAAGGCACTTAACTGGGATGGAGGAGATGTTTATACGGGTTTTGCCCTCTTTTCCATGTCAGTCAGTGGTAGGACCTCTCCTATTTTGATATGACAATTATTGCCTGTTTAGGTCAGGACATATTTTCAGCTTTTGGCATTTACTTCTTTCTCCCAAAGCTTTCTTGGATGTGCAATGAGGGAGGTTCCCAAATTCATTAAGGAAACATTTGTTTGTTGGCCCTCTGCTGCATGTGAAAGCTACAGACTAAAATCTGTAAGACAAAGCATCAAATTTATGAGCATTTTCAAGTTGGCCTATGATTCTGACTCACGAGGTCTAAACATTTGGGACTGGCAATATGTGTTAGCCTCTTTCTCTGCCCTCCAACCGTTGCCTTTCACTCCCTCTCCAGCTCCAGTTTAACAGCTGCCTTAGGAATTTACCACTCGGGCTCTCTGTTGTTACTGCAATCACGGTTAGCTGAATCTTTTTGTGGAGGGGAGGGTGGTAGTAGTCTCGTTACAAATTTCCGTGGCTATTTTTAAACTGCATGAATTGCCAATAAACTAATAGCTGCTGATTTCTGAGTTGCTGATTTGTCTGCCTGTTCATAAGCAGGAACACAAACTGTCTCAGTTTTTCCAATTCTGTTTTGCAAGCTCTTATCCTCTGATGTGGACTGGGGGCCCCGCCATAACTCAATTTAATTTGAAGCAGCCAGCGCATTAGGACTGGAAACCTGACCGCTGAGTCAATTATGCTCAGAACATTTTAAAATCATGCTTTGCCCCGGTACTAACCCTTACAATGGCTTCATGCCACACACTGGCAAGATGTAGCAGGCAATGAGAGTAAACATAATGCATTTTTTTAAGATTAGACATGCTTCCTAGGGGAATTTAGGTCAGATTCTGACCTTAACGGAATCTGGTCTAACTCAATGGGTTTTCATGGCATCCTTCTGAAATCATTTGTCTAAAATTTTGTTTGTTTGTTTGTTTGTTTGGTTTGTTTTGAGATGCACTTTAGGCCCTAGAAGGACCTTCTTGTTCACAGAAAGTACAACTCACCTCAGCGCAGGAGGTCTGTGCAAATGCACTGGGCCATGAGAAACGGCTTGAGAGGGAGCGAGTCAGTAGTCTTTCTGTGCACAAGGTGAATTAAACAAAAGAATTGTGAAAGTAATGAAGAAAACATTCTTATAAATGGGAAGAAACCCATGTTGACCATATTCTAATTTATCTTACCTTATCTTGATGTCACTAAGAAGAATCTATAATACACATTTCTAGGTTTGAAAAATGTTTTGCACCTCTTGAAAAAACAAAGTTGCTGAAACCACTGTAAAAGATAAAACAAAGCCAACATAAAACTGATGGCAAGGCAGTACTTTTTCACAGAGGACATGAGCAGAACTTGGTGCCACAGGATGTTTTATGGCCCAGATACATAAAAGGTAAAAAAACCTAATTTCCCTAATAAGGTACGAGAAGTTTCCAGTGTGCTTCCTAATGGCCTGGGTGTGACTTCTGGCTCAGGAAATCATGGCTGGACTGTGGGTAAAAATCTCAAAACAAATAATGTTTCCCCTTGACAGCTGTCAATGGCCACCGGCAGATAGGGTACTGGGATAGATAGACCTCTATTACACATGTGAATACTTTATATTCTCCTGAAAAAAAGGATGTAAGTGCTGATGGAAAGGTGGTCTTCCTTTATGCCCTGTGGTGAACTTTAATAGCATCAGAGCTAACTGTTTTATTTTTAAAACATTATTACACCTGTTTTTGAATATTTAAAATGAATTTTCAGAACCAATATATCAGTGATTTTTACAATAAGACAAAATTCAGCTAGTTGTCTAACTTGAAAAGCAAGGAGCACATTCATGGTTGTGTTTCTTAAACCGTTTGAAGTAATTTTTTCCTGCAAAATGATAACGTGGGTTTTGTTTGTTTGTTTGTTTGTGTTTGTGTTTTTCTTAAGGGAACTCTTCTAACTTTGAAAACTTTTTGGGGTGCTGGCCAGAAAGCCATTAAATGCTGAGGTAGTTTTACTCCATAGATATGCCATATCACAACCTCTTTGAAGAGAATTCTTGCACGCCAGTGTAGATTAGCCCAAACTCTATGTTATCCTTATTAGTACCATAAAGAAGAATATTCCTTCTCTCTCCCTATCTAGACGTGCTTCCCCTGGACCCAAAATTGTACCCTCCTATTTAACTTCTGTAGGAGTTAGACGTCTATAAAGACTTAAGTGGAGAGTTTTTAGACTTGAATGGCCTTTTGCTTGAAGAAGTCAAGAAGTGATTTTCCTAAGCGATTTTTAGTCCGACACAATTCCTTCTAAGGGATGGCGATCCCTTTAGGTTCTGGCACAGTTGAGTTCCCTTTAGCGTGAGTCTGTAGGAGAGATTTCCAAAGGTAGGTGTAAAATTATACCATTGCCTCATTGGCAGATGTATAAAAGTAAGTTAGCTTGGCATCTTTTTCTGTTTTTTAATAATCTTTGCTGAACCTAATTACCTGTAAATTATATGACCCCAGGGCGGGTTGGACAATAGAGAGGAAACCAAGGCAGTACATTTCCCTGTTAGCAATCACAGTAGTGATCAAGCAGCCCGATTAATTTCAACTTGGCATCAGGAAGCAGCTGGCATTCTAGATTCTCCAGCTTGTTTTCACCATGTCTCTGTGACTCAGACCTACTGCATAACTTTTCCATTCAGACATCGACAATAAGGACTGAATAATCCTTCTTCAGATCTGGGGAGGGCAAACAATAGGCAGTGTGTGCCACATTCAACACTGCATGGGGGACAGACCTTCTCCAAATTTTAAAGACAAGCAAACGTGCTGCTTGAGGACACGGTTTAGTGGTGGACTTGGCAGTTCTGGGCGAACCATTGGATTCAATGGTCTTGGAGATCTTTTCCAACTTAAATGATTCTGTGATTCTAATAATGTTGGGCTGTGGCATGGCCGTCACTGATGACATGGAGTGGGGCACAGCATGAGGTAGAAGTTGACTTGCTGGCTCCTTATTGCTGCCAAAACACCATCCAGGTCTCCTTTCTGCATGGGGTCCCCCAAACTCTAGCGGAGGAACATATCTCCCCCAACCACTGTGATAAATTCTCTCCATTTTCGCTGTACCCATTCCCTGCTGACTCAGAGCTGTGAGATTTGCCACAGTGTATTTCACACTTACCATAAAACCTGAAAAGGGCATTGATCTGATTTCCAGATCTGAAATAATCAGTTCTAAACAACAGAGCATTAAATGTTCACAGAGTCCACGATGGTGTGACTGAAGTTCTGGCTGCCCTTTGGCCAGAGCAGAGCATCACTCAGCTGGCACCTACTGATGAGCTCTGTGCACTGCAGTCCTTCCCTTTCCTCCATGCAGTCTCTGCAGGTGCCATCTGCCAGCCCTAGGGCTGTACTCCTCTAGAAAGTGCCTGTTTCTGAGCCTTCGGCCTCACCTCACCGCTGCAGGAAGGCACTGGGCGCTAGAAGAGTTTGGGGGGAAAAAAGAGCAAAAACATAAAATCACTGCTTCAAAGAGTTGACAAGGATGAGGTGAATGCTCAGCTCCACCTCAGCAGATCTGTCCAGTGGTTTGCACCTGGAGAATGAGCCCTTGCCTCGCTGCTGTACATCATGCCCAGGGAGGCGATGGTGTTGCAGTTTGCGGGTGCTTGTCTGGGATACCTCTCACGTGGGGGACCTGCCTCAGGGCAGGGAGTTTTTCAACTCCTTCAACTCTGTGAAGCGGCTCAGCTCTTACATTGTCAAGAAGGCCACATTTTATTCAGTGAGTCTCAAAATCAGCACTCCAGGTGTAGAGCTGGGAAGTGAGGCCAAGGATCTGGCTTGGTAGGAAGCCCGGATGCTGCAATGGCTGGGGTTCACTCCAGCACAGTCAGCTGCTTCTGGCTCACCCGGCACTGCCTCTCTCTGTTTTATGCTCAAGTCGTGTACACCAGCAGCAGTTGGGCACTGTCTCTGCTCCCAGCAGTAGCCAGGGGCTGAGTGTGGTCCCCCTGCACCTGCAGCACCCGAGGCAAGTGGCTGCCTTTAGCTGGGAGAAGTGGCACCCTCAAATACCTGTTTTCCTTCCAGGGTGGGCCCCTTTTCATTGACATGAGGGCACTGTGCCCTTGACCAACATTTATTTTAAAATTCATTTAAAGAAACCAGCCATGTTGTTCATGGCTAGCTGACCCCTGGCTCCTCTCTAACAAAATGTGGTGGGATGAAAGCAGTGTTGATGAGCTTCTTCCTCTACATTCTTAAAGATCTTTTCCCTTTGACAAATGAGCTCCTTGCAGCAGATGGTGGAGAAAAGGACTGTGATATAGTGTGAGGAGGGGTGGAGTGAGCAGCCAGAGATGAAAACAGGGGGCTCGGAGAAGAATGTGTATGTACTATCGAAATAAAGGTCAGGCTGTTTGTGGAAACAGCTATGGAAACCCAGCATGAGCGTGGAGAACCAGATGCTGAGCCTGCCATTTCTCCATGCCAGCCTGGGAGAACATGACAGCTGGAGCAACAGTATTGCAGGAAGACTGCTGGGGTCTGTGGGCTGATGAAAAACGTCTTCACTCGTTGGTGTCATTGGCCACAGTTTGCCCCACTCGAAGATCAAATGTCCTGAATCATCACAGAGTAGAGCCTCGACACTGACAACTTTATCCTTGTGGTTTGTTGTGCATAGTACCACACTTGCTGATTGAATTGATGCCAGGTTTACTTCAGTGGGATGTCCCTCCTTTTCCAGGAGCGTAGGTATAATATTGGCAGTTCTGATGAGGCAGCCAAGGGAGTGTCAGTCCAGCCGCTCTAAGCGATGAGTTGGCTGCTTCAGGATACACAAGGCAAGGGACTGGTCCTATTTTTCAGTATGTTTCTATCTTGCTGGTGTTTCTTTTCTTTAGTTCTACCTTCTCGTTAAGCATGGTCATCCTAAGCAGTCATGAAAATGAATAAGATGACGATATCACGCAGTCTGCTTCGACATTACCACAACAGAAAGCACTCTATAACCTTTCTTTACTTTTTAAAAATGGTGGTTTTTGTAAATTCCAGTCTTTTTCAGAGTTTGTTTGGAATTGTTTTTCTTCTCTTCCATTCCTTCTTTTTAAAGAAATCTAGAGGTACACAGGTATCTATATTTCTGACTGTGGATGGAATACAGTACTTTTTGCAATATCCCAAAGTATTTCACTGACCTGTGGGCACTCTGGGAGGCACAGGAATGCCAACTTGCTTATGCTATATTTTGACACCAAATGTCCTTAAAAATAGATACCTTGTCCCTTCAGAACACAAACTGAAAGTCTGACCTTATGTGCAGCCGGAGGCCAGTGTTTGAAGCATGCATGCGGATAGCAGCTCTGAGGGGTGCAGAAGTGTACAGCTGTCAGGACACCGGGGAACTCCTGGCCTGTCAGCCTGACCCCTGTACCTGGGAAGACCAGAACAGACCCTCCTAGAAGCTGTGCTACATGGAGGGCAGGGAGGTGATTTGGGACAGCCAACAGGGCTGCACCAGGGGCAAGTCCTGCCTGACCAACCCTAGGGGCCTTCGAGTACAGGGTGATACATCAGTGCACAAGGAAAGGGCTAGAGATGTCATTTATCAAATACAGCCTTGATTTGATGTGTGGACTGTTAGATGGATAAGAAACTGGCTGGGTGGTTGCATCCAGAGGGTAGTGGTCAGTGGCTCAGAGTCCTTCCCGATGGACATCAGTGACCCCCGTCAGGGCTCCACGTGTTGAGCAGTACTGTTTAATACCCTTATTAATGACAGAGAGGGATCAAGTGCACCCTCAGCAGATTTACAGGTGGACTTTTTACAAGAGCATGCAATGACAGGACAAGGGGGAATTACTTCAAACTGAACAAGAGTAGGTTTAGATTAGATATTAGGAAAAAATTCTTCACTGTGAGGGTGCTGAGGCACTGGAACAGGTTGCCTGGAGAAGCTGTGGGTGCCCTATCCCTGGCAGTTTGTGGCCAGGCTGGATGGAGCTCTGGGCAACCTGGTCTAGTGGAAGGTGTCCCTGTTCATGGCAGGGGGTTTGGAACTACGTGATCTTTAAGGTCCCTTCCAACTCAAACCATTCTATGATTCCATGATACTACTCTATCTTGGTACCCTCCTTGCCCAGGCAGGCAATTGAGAGGCTGCTCTAGAAGTCCCGAGGTATTTTCCTTTGGCTTCAAAAATGGGTGTAGATCTATACCTATTTCACCTAAACGGAGCAGAGCCTTAAAGCCATAATGGTCAGTTAATTTGAAAAACTCATTAGAGGGGTGACGGAGTGGAAGAGCAGGCACTATCTGAACCAAAAATAATTTATCCATCAAATATTTTGTACTCTTTCTTACTAAGAGGAGGGTGAGTAATTGTATTCTAGGGGAGTTTTGCAAGGATTGTACCTAGCATTCACAAGGGAACAGCAGGAAATTTCAACTCCTCCAACACATACTTTTCCTACTTGAGTTGAGGCACAACAAACTCAACAGTCACAAAGCAGGGGTGGGTGGCGGTGTGGGGTGACACAGTCAGAGTCCTTTCCTGGAAGTGGGTCTGAGGACAGCTATAAACTTTATGCTGTGATGTGTCGATTCAAAATAAACCCAGACCGTGTGTGTAAAGTTACAGGGAAGTGTTGAAAAGCAAATGCCAACATCTGTGCCCTAAAGAAAGTGTCATTTGCTGGTAGAGACCTTGCAAACTGTCCTATCATGTGCAGTCTCTGAGCTGAGATCTGTAGTCAACACAAGATGATATGCATGTGCACAGTAAAAGAAGTCATCCCTCGGTGCCCTGGTGACCCCAGGGCCCTGGCAGTCTGTGCTGCCAGGAGAGCAGCTGAAGGCTGTCTGGTGCTGTGTGGAGCAGGACTGCACTGGTCACTTTGGAGAGAGGTGCTTTGCCCGTGCACCGTCTAAATATGCTTCTGTCTGCAAGAAGTCACCAGGGACCCTCGCTGCTGGTCACTGCTGCTGCAAGCCTTGTCTCTGAGCCTGCTGCATCAGGTTGTCTGTCCCCAAACCCGGTCCTTGTGGGCTCCATCGCATGACAGCACCTGAAACTTCAGGGTAAAAGCGGCTGGGGCAAGGGCAAAGGCTCACTGTCAGAAGTGTAACAGCACCCTCCATCGCATACTTAGCACCATCCTTTTCTACCTTGCCTTGAGTCCTCAAGCAGATTTTGCAGCTTCAGCATGTTCATTTTTTTTTTGGTATTTTCCTGTCACAAATAATTAAAAGTGATGAATATTTTTGTTTGAACTAGTCCCAGATCAAGGAAAAAAGAAAATAGAGCCCATATTGGGAGTGAAAAACTCTAGCACGGTACTTAAGTTAATATGAAGCATATGTGCAGTCCTGCTGAAAGCAAATAAAATGCTTACTTACTGAAGGCTTTTCAGAAGCACAGGCAGCTGATCTGCCCAGGTATACCGTGCAATGGGAATTACTCATATGTCTAGAATTAAGCAGTGTGCGTTGTCTTCTGGTGGATTAGGGTCCATGTGTTCTATTCAGAGAAAAATGGTTCCAGAAACAGCTTGCATGAATATTCTATGTTTTCTCCAGATATTCTCACTTACAGGCATTTTCTGGATAACTGCCTACGCAGATGCTTGGGCCTTCTGCATAGGCAACAGATATGTTTTTTCAGGTACTTCCTTAAAATGGGCCTTCAAGTAGAATTCTATTTAATCCCCTAGAGCCTTTTTTATGTTGTGAATCTATTTCTGAAGCAACAGCTATGATTAGTCACAGCACGATATGGAACAGTAGTAGGAGGTTGGAAAGTACTTTGAAGGGTTAAAAAATATAATGAAATAAAACGAGACGTTCACGAATAACAATGAATGTATCCTTGGACTATTTTCCGTTTTCCATTTCATAAAATGAACCTGAATTTTCAGTGATTTCTTTCATTCTACTCCTAGAAGGTATTCAGCACTCCCTCTTAAATCCCTTAGGCCCCCAAAGGTCCGTACAAGGCGTCGCTCAGCCCTTGTACCTTCCTTATTTGCCAAAATGGCAGCTTTATCACTGTGGCACAGATCCTGGCTCATTGTGCTGTTTGTGCCGTTCACAATAAGTAAGTCTTGAAGCACCCATAAATGCTGTAGGCCATATACAGTCACTGTGCAAATCAGAGAAAAATGGTATGATTAGAATTTAAACTCTGATTTAGTCTATGTCCTGTAGAAAAATGTAAGCATTTGGGAGATTTATAGTATTGAAAGGTTTGGGACCACATGTGGCTGACAGCTCTGATTGAGCTCAGAACTCTGTTGGACTTCACCGGGCTGAAGGAGTCCTCTCTATTGCGGGTGGAAACCTCTCCCCCTGGGATGTGGTCAGGAAGGAGAGTCAGTACGTTATGCTGTGGCTGGACACTGGAAACAGTATGTCTATGAGTGTGCCTGCTCTGGCTCCTCACCAATGACTGTGGGTGGCCCCATCTGGGGCCTTCCCAGACAATTGCAAAAAGACCATGGTTGAGGCTGAGCAAACTGTCCCTTTTCAGGGGATTTCTGAGGCCTCCGTTTTATTGGCAATGAGAGGAAAAAGCATGTTATCTTCTCAAATGACATGAAGCAATCAGGTTAATTTGAAAAAATGTTGAAACCTCTACCTTATCTTCCAGCTCATTCTGCCCATATTTTATTGTCTGCATTGTGCAGACACACTGGAATTAAAAAAGAAAAATAATTGATTAGTGCAACAGCATGGATCTTACTTAAACTCAAGTGGCTGAAAGCTAAGTATGAAACTGTGTTTGAGGTACTTGTGGTTTTGCCTAAATCAAGTGGCAAATGGGAGACTTCAGATTGGAAGAGCCAGGCCTTCATCACAATGTGTTTCATGGTGCAAATCAGTTTTGTGCCATTTGTTCCTCTCTCTGCTAGAAGTTGGAGATATGGTCCACTCTCCTCAGGGACAGAGCTGAGTATTAAAGAAAGAACAAAGAAAAACTGAAGACGCAGACATGCTGGTCACCGCACCAGGCTGTAACTCCATGCAGCTCTGCAAGGGGGCCCATGCTGTGGTGTGGGCAAGGCAAGATGGACACTGAGGACATCAGCCTCCCTGGACATGAGCCACCTTCCACATGACTTGGAAACACTGAGGTCCACTGGAATGCGGCCCTTCTTGCTCTCAGTGCACCTAGGATTACACCCATGGAGCCAAATTTGTGTACAGTATTGCATTTTCAGAATGCCAGTGGTAACTGAGGTTACATAAAAACACTTCTCCATGAAAAGACAGAAATGTAGCTTATGACCTTTTCCTTTCTCCAGAAGAGCAAGCTGAGTTGCTGAGTGCAAATATTCCTTATCCACTGCTAATTGGGGATTGGGACAAAGAAAGCAAATGTGGGAGGCACCAGAGCCTGTGTTCAGCAAGGGCAAAGTCACTCATTTCTCACAGATGAGGATGAAGGTAGAAACGAACTTGCTTTTGATGTCTAGATCTTGAGAAGAGTTCAAGACAACAAAGACTGTTAAAATTAATAACCTCAGCTCCTTGGCACTGATTTTAGTGAAAATAGTTCCTGGATTTTTCAGCCTGGCAATTATCCGTAAAGTCAACATGATTTTGTCTTGTCGTATAGGCAAACTCTTTTGCTCTCCTATGAGCAGGCAGAGACAAACATTAACAAACACGGCTGGTCTGTTGAAGAGATTATTACTAATAGGTACAGAGTCTTGTGTGAGCAACACAGTAGTTGCAAATTACAAAAGAAAAGCCCCCACAAATCAGAAGTAGGTAGTTATTTCTTCCAGCATTTATGTGAAAGTGGATTAATTGTGCCACTTGCAAACAGTGAAGTAAAAGTACTGTAGACCGGCTGCAGGAAGCTTCCCTTTTTTAGTTCTTTTTAGAGTGCCAACTTTTTACCATTTCATTTCCTAAATTCTCAAGTACATATTAAATCTCATGAAGATTATAATCACCATTTCCAGAAGTTGCAATTTTGAATACTCAACTTTTAGGTAGACGGAGCCAGATTTTCATAGACACTTCTATACTGTATTTTGGGCATGAGTCTGAGCTCGCTAGCTGAGACAGAAGACACACAGCTGTGGAGGCTAGAAGACTTTGGGGGAGAATGGATGGAAAAGACTCAAAGAAGCTTAGGATCTCACCATCTGTTGACACAGCTCTAGGTGTGCTTCTGTCTGGTTTGGTACACCCAACTGCAGTTTGATGCATTACTGGCCAATAAGTCCTTCCAAGAAGTCCCTCTTGGAAGGACTATGCCATAGGGATAAATAGGGTCTCGGCTAGACCTGTGCCATGTCCAGCAATGCGGGGCACCGAAAGCAAAAGGTCAGGAACACGCTTCCTTGTGCACTTCCTTCAGGAGAGTGCAGGCATTTAAACTGAGATCTAAATTTGGACTTGCAGAGTCAGTCAGGACATAGGATCCAGGTGTATTTCTCACTTATGGTTTTGACTGTTGAGTCCATCAAGGATTTTCTTTGTTTAATCATGTTGTTTCATCATCATCATCTTCATCTTGATGAGGGCTGTTGGGGAGTGGGGCCATAGTGATAGTGCTTCAGTTTTGCTACAGGTCTCTGTAAAATGGTCTCTAAAATGGTCTCTCTTGCCAGCTGGATGCTTACCACCAATGCAGGCAATGCTGGTAGAGAAAGGCAAATTAACTATTTACATAATAAAAGTAGATATTAAACTCATTATTGCATGAGTCGTTGAGGTTTAGCTGTGACACAAATGCAGAGACAAGACTAAGTGGCTTCAAGGGATGGCTGGGTGCTCAAGACTGTGGACTTTCACTCTGGTGGAGCAAATGCTACTTGGGAGATGAAGCCAATTCTGCATAGATCAAAATGGAGCCAGACAGTACCTAAGACAGCTCTCCAGATCTGCTGATACCAAAATACTGGCAAAAGGAAAATTGTTCAGATGGGGCACAGCTCTTTAAACTCACTGAAATATTTTCCTCTGTCCTTTCAAGGAGTGCAATCAGCAGGCCTCCATTTCCAATGCGTTACAGTTGGAGTTAGAGACCAATTTTTTGCTTGGGTCTGAGCCATAGGAGTCTAAAAGCCTTCAATGTCTGTTTCAAATGAAATGAAATAATCTTAAATATTTGACGAGATATTGAAACCAAAGGATAGATGTTTATTTCCATTGAATACCTGTGTATAAGTGTTCGATGTCTTCGCCTTTGTAAAGAATGGACCAACAGATCCTCAAGCAAACAAAGAAAATAATCAGAGAGAAAGAATGTCTAAATTCCCCTACAATATTTTTATTTCAGTGCTTCCAGTCATTTTCCAAAGGACCTAGGAATTATTTAAGAATTCCTCCTTCTGACAAGGCTGGATTCTCCCCTCAACTGAGCCGTGCTCTTTGGAAAAAAACAACAACAACAAAAAAAGAGAGTAAAAGGGGATGTTTTAAGGCTTTAGTGGACAAGAGGAAACTAGGCCAGCATGAGATTGCTGGTCTGCTTTACACTGAACTCTGAAGTATTCCTGCTCCCCTGTGATGGCTGTGCATTACTGTGATGAATATTCCCTCTCTGTGCTGAGAGGCAGTTCTTGTTCCTCAAGAACTCCCTTTTACAGGAAAATAAATTATTTTCCCCATTGCTATCTCTGTCATCTAGATAGTGAAGCAAGATGTTTTAAGTAGCTGTTTTGTACCCATGACCCATTGCCCCTAACTTCCTCTAGCCCTGGGAAAGCCCTGTTAATCTTCTTTGCAAAATATTTGTGAGTAATTATTTATTCCACAGCTTGTTGCATTGCATGGGCTGGAATCAATCCAGAAACAAAACTTCTACATGAGAAGAAGTTTCAGAACCTTAGTCCCACCTTTTGTCCTTGCTCAACATCAAAACTCAAAAGGTTGTCACTTACTACGATGAAGTACTTTGCGTATTTAATTTTGGAAATGCTAAGAATGCCTTTACATGAAATATATTATTTGGAAAAGGGCCCTATATCTTATTTTGATTAGGCCGAGACATCTTGGTTTGACTCCTTTATTGCTTAACTTTTAGGTAAAAACATAACACAATATAAATCATATGGGACTATCACATAAAAGGCATCTCTAATGTTCCACTGAAAATTATAACCAATGACCAAATAATTTCTTTACTGTTGTTTTTATTTTATCTGATCAGTGTTTTCTGAAGGAAAAGACAATCAACTGGGAGATCTCCAGCCAGTGTTAATAGAAACAATGTTCGTGCTGCTGTGTCCATCTCCTGAGAGGCCAGCAGTCTGGTTATTTATCATCAGGGATCTATGACAATGAATATGCCCTTATGTAAGCCAACAATTCCAACTATTTCAAAATCAGCGAAGTTTATTTAGCACAGATACGAAATCCAAAGGTATCGGAAACTAATCAGAATAGAACCCTGCACAGGCTATGGTGACTGTGATAGACATTGCTAGCCTGGCTTTTCTGCAAAAATGGCTGCAAAGGTTTTGTTAAATGAAGAAGCCTTAAATAGCTCAGAGCAGTGGGGCACAGCTTCCTGGGCAGCCTGTTGCAGACTGTCCCTGCAGCCCTGTGAGCTGGGAACTCTCAGACACATCCAGACGGAGCGGGCTGCAAACCTCTGGCCAGCCTCGGACAGCTTTTCAGGGCTCCCTCCCTGATGCAGTGGAGATGGGAAGCATATACTCTCTCCCTGGTTTTATGATGAAATGCCAGGGCTCTTCATTAGCTCCAGGCATAAATTGCAAGGTGGTAGATAACCAAACTGCCCTGTCACTGAACCACAGCATCACAGAACGGCTAAGGTTGGAAGGGACCACAGTGGGTCATGTGGCTCAACCTCCCTGCTAGAGCAGAACCACCTGATTTGGCTACCCTTGTACCAGGGAATATGTGCATGGACCGAGAGCCCGTCTCTGCTGACTGTTTGGTTTAAACTGAAATTTAATTTTGACCTGTAAAATGCTAAAATACTGTTTCAGTCTATGTAGATTGATGTGTACTTAATAACATGGAAATAGTACATTTTCATCAGTTTCAACTTGAGAGCAAGAAATTGAAAGACCTGTCCCAACAACAGAGCTCAGTTTGAGGAAGATGTACCTGCTGCTGAATCCCACCCTATGCCCGTTGTTAATCACCCCTGTGTAGTGTTAGTGTAGATATGGTGCAGTGACACTGTTCCCCACTGACGTAATGACGCTGTTCCCCACTAGAGTAGGGACACCTTTCCTTACTGGAGCAGCACCTGCGCTGACAGCAGCCTGGGCCCATGAGCCAGGGGCTGGGCAGATTTCAGGGTGTTGTTTTCCATCCTGCTAGAAGTACCTCTGAGGACTGAACTGAGGGAAAGCCAGGCAACCCTGCAGGTCTGAGTGCCCCACCAGCTCATCTGTGCCCCACCAGCACATCCTGCAGCTCAAATCTCATGCAGACGAGGTGTGAGGCTGCAAAGCACATTTCTACCCGGTGTCACAGGCATAGAGCACATTGGTAGCATTGCCCTCATGTCCTGTACCGGCCTCACGTGGCTGTGGAGCAGACCGGTCCTGACCTGGTGTCAAGCTTGCAAGGGCAAGTTACTCTTTCACAGATCTTTTTTTTTAACAAACGTGCGTGTGTAAAATAATTACATACCAGTTCAGAGCTCCACAGGCCTGTGAAGGTGATTGATCTGAGGTAAGGGGCTAGCAAAACAGGTTTAGTGTCTCAAACTTCAGGGCCAGTCACTGCTACTTATTCCTAGGCAGACACAACCGCAATTGCCGTCAGATCTCAGCACTTAAAATTATTTGGTGGCGTATTTCCCATCTGACCACAAGGCATGAAGGGCAGTTATCTGTTTTTTTATATACATAAACACACACACAGTGTGTGTGTGTATATATATATATGTGGATATGAAATCCTTTTATCTAGGGGGAATCAGCCTTTTGCATCCTAATATACCAGTGTGCTAGTTTCTCTGACTGAGTGAAAAAAATTTTGATTTTGGAGGCAGCAGAAGTCTGGACCATGCCAGGTACTTAGAGCTGTGACTGAAGAATGATGATAAGAGCAGGAATGTTTTTGTGTGCCAATGCCTTAGTCTTGTGCTGACAGCTTTACACTCAGGCCTGATGTCCCACTTGTTTGCCCACGACCATCTGATGGTGGGCAGGACTGCAAGGCTGCCTCATGCTTACAAGCTGGAAACTCTCCTCCTGAATCAGACCATTGTGGTGTGGCAGCAAGTGGTCCCACCACATCAGTCTCTGAAATACGTCTGTAGTGGGTTGTGTGGGTTGTGTGTGCTTTTTTAGACTTGTTATGCTATTTCAGTATTTTTCTCAGTTCCCTTTACCTTGCTCCCATATTCTTATTAATTAAGGCTGAATGTCAGCCTTTCCATTACAAGACTAGAAGTAAATTACATGAAAGAACAATGTAAATAGCACTGCAGCTGTACACGGGGTAGTTTTCTAGCACCCAAGCTCTGCTATGCACCCCAACACGAAGCCCTGGGACAGGAATGCAGTGTCAGCTGAGTGTTTGCTTCACTTCCTGGGAGTAAAGCTGGGTGAGAGCTCTGTGCCACACCTCTTCTGGCTATACACAGATCAGTATATGGGTCATGGACCACTGATGTTCCTGTATACTCCTTCTTATCTTTCACTATCCACTTCCTCCTCCTCTCCCAAACTATGGCTTCACTGCAAAATTTCACTTCATTCCTCTCTCCACGTTCACTGGACTAGCTTACTTTTAGGTAAAAATGCAAGAATCACAGACACAGGGAGTGGGCTGCGTGGGTGATTAAGGACTTCTGTCCCTGGCTCATTTCTGTCAGCTTGTTGTTTGGTTACTGCTGCCCAATATGGGTCATGTAAAGCTTGTGCCTGTTGGATTTACATACACAGCATATTAAATAGTGTTGATAGCATAAAAAGACTTAGCTATGCATGTGTCCTGAGAACATTGTGATATACAGCCTGTGTGCTATCAGCCACCTAGGGAGAACTCACAAGGCAATTGACAATACCGATGACATAATTGTTAGAAACTTATTAGTAGTAAGAGCTTTGGTTTCACAGCTGGTCAAAAAAGATCAAGGTAAACGCTCTTCAATGTAAAAATTATACTCTGATATGTTTAGATGAAATATTGAATGCAGCTAGGTGAAATATGTCTATTTCAGTCACACTGAATTTAGAAAAATGAAAATAAATAGCTTGGATTAATTTTTGACCTTATCAGAAGAGAATATTTTCATATTTCATTTTTTTATTTCTTAGTTTTGAACTAACATGTTACAAACTGTAAAAAGTCATGTTACTTATAATTTCATGGAATTCAGGTGTTATCAAAGAAAGGCAACAATCTTGTTTGATATGACTGTGGGTCTGGTTGACAGGTAACTCTCTTGATACAATAATTGACATCTTCAAGGCATCCTCAATGACAATTTGACTTAAAACACTTGAATTATAAAATTTGTGGGGATTGCGATAAAAGGGTTAAAAATCAACTCATTGATGTGTCTCAAAATGCAGTTATCACTGAGAAAGTATTAAAGACCATGCATAGGGCTGATTCTAGTCAGGTTCCTCACACACCTGTTCATTGTCATACAGTGTTTTGCAATCCATGGATACAGATATTATCTTGTCGTGGAGTCATCATCAAATTATGAAGGACAACAAATGATCCAAGTATTGACATTCTGAGGGAACACACTGGGAGGCTTAACTGCATATTGAGGTTATTTTTCTTGAAGGATGAATTATTGTTCTCGATTGAGGCTGGTATGACTCCATGCTTGCAGAAGGGTTTTCTCCTTTAATAAATGGTTGTATTAGTCTGCATCTAAAGCAACACAATGACTATGTAAACACTTGAGTCACATGGCAGGACAAAGGACCTGCCAGGGAAGTTTTAACTTTGATGGGATCAAACCACTTCCCAGAGAATGGCTGTCAGCCACTTCAACAGGTACAGCAGAAGAGTCTTCTGTAGTTTGTAATAGCACAGTATGACCTGTAAATCTAGTTTAATTTTGCGATTTTTTTTGCTTGTTTTTACCAACAAACAAACAAACAAACAAAAACCAACTAAACAAAAAAAGAGAGAGAGAAAGAGAAAGAGAAAGAGAAGAAGCTGAAATTATCTTAAGGTTTCACAGTATGTTTTTTGCTAAATGTAACATCAATTATAGTGCATGTTGTCTCTGACTTTTCCATGACCACATCAGCTCACACTCGAGGCATGGAGTGAAGTTTCAGCCCCTGGCTCTTGTAAGGGCAGTAATTCTGGTCCCCATCAGGTTCAGTCCTGTGATATGAGAAATTGTAATGACCTACTTCTAACTGGGATGGAGTCATCACTGCAATTCTTGGTGACATTTCAGCTTAATGAACTCATTTTCACTTGTTGCTTTTACATCCCAAATTGCTCCTGGATATTTATGTATGGAAAATACGTTGTTCAAAAGAAGTGCTCCCTATTCTCCAAAGAATGGACAAGGAGTAGCAAACAGACAATCTCTCACTTTTTCCTTCTATAGAAGGAAACCTCTATAGAGGTTCCTCAATAAAATGTAGATAATCATGGGAAGACCAAACCTCCACTGTAACTGAGCCGCACACAGGAGCTTTGCACAACAGACACACACATGCATAGTTCAGATGCAGTCTCAGCTTCTTCCTGCCTTGTGTTTGTGCAGGACCCTCCTCTGCCTTTACATAGATAACTGTGCTTTCCACTTTCTTTATTTAAAGAGACAAGGACATGAATCTCTGCATTAATCACCTTTACCAAGTCACCGCTTCTAGGTAATGATTTGAAAATTTGCCTTCATCAAGATGGTGACAGTAGCACCACTACTGGTACTTGGGCTTTCTCTAATCTAGCCCCTGCCATTGCAGAGCTTGACAAGTTTCATAGTCAGATATTTTCTTGTGAAGTTTGTGGCCCAAAGCATTGTGTCTTCCAGCAATCTGGAAACTGAAAACAGTTGTTTGAGATGATAGAGTCATCAGCTGGAACAAAGCTGTTTCATTTCCATCCCAAGTGTGAGCGCGGCTGATGAAGGTTTGACCAGAATAACCTCTGGTGCGTGCACGCTATTGACAATGACAGAGAACAAGACAGCTCTCAAGACAGTCTTTCTTTGTAATGAGCCCTTCAAATCATGTGACTGGAGCCAACAAAATACTGTCTACACAAAGAACACAGTCTTGTTGCTTTTCCATGAAAACCTCCTATCCAATGATTGGCATGAGGCAGTCAGAAGAATTAATGAGATTTAACCTGGCAGGCCTTGAAATATTCGCCCCACAGGTGAATGCTTGTCTTGGAGACCACAGCTCTTCCCTGGCTTACCCAAACCTGTCTATTTACAAAATAAAATTATAGATTTTATTTTCTCTTTCTTCCAACACAAAATGTGTTAACTAGCAGCAGAAAATTGAATAGTCAGTAGAGTCATGCATAACATCCATATATGTACAAGGTGCATGTGTTTATAGAGGTATCATGAAATCTGTGTATTATTTTGAACTCCATCCCCAGCTGAAATTCAAGGCAGAAGTGATGTGCTTTCCTTCAAAAAAAAGTACAGTCTTGAAACACTTCTAAGGCTCCAAGGGAATCCTCAGAAGTATGGACATGGGGAGATTGACATTAGACTCCAGGACTAGTGAGTGCATAGACCTAAGGTCAAGAGTGCCTCAAGGAAAGATCAAGTGGGAAATAATACACCCCAAGAATTTAAAAAATAGCAGTTTGTGGCTTACTCTTCATGTCTCTGATGTTTTCTCACAGTAAATAATGAGACAACTCCCATATAGAACTTGCTACGAAAGACTTTAAAGATGTAAACAAAAACACACCAAGCCTTTGCTTTATGACAGAAATGCTTCTGGTGGTAGGTCACATCAACATATCTCATTTGCTGTTTTACTCAGTAGGTTTTTTGGGGGTTTTTTTGGTTGTTTGTTTTTTTTAAATTAGGAACATGTACTTTTACTGTCAGAGTTGCTTGGAGGTTCTTTTTTAGTTTTGTAGGACCTGACTGTCTTTTAATGAGCACCTTGCACATGTGAAGTAAAAGATCTGAGAGTCCAGCAGCTAGCTGAAAACAGGGAAGAACCTTTAAGAGGTTGGTTTTACATGAAATGTGTACATTACTACAGATAGATGTGAGTCAGGGAACTTGGCTGCTCCTTTCCTTGTATAAATTCATTGCATTTAAATTCTGTCTAGTTTATATATTCTTGTGTCCAAAGCTGTGGATCAAACTCAGATGCCATAAAGTGCTCCCTCCACTCTTCAAAGATGAAGTGACACATTTGTTTACTCAAGATGCTTACCGAACACCGCAACTTTCTGTACATCGTTTCTCACCTCTGGCCCATTGTGTATTTCCTCTACAGAACAGGAAAAACCTTTGAGCTCAGCCTGAGAGGTGGGGTTCTCCCACTGCATGACCCAAGGGACTGAAAGCATCCCACTGAGCAAAAAGCTGTTTCTGAAATGATGTATTGGTGACTTGCCCATGGCATCACAGAACAGGTCCTGCTGCTGCTAGAGTCCTCCTGGATAATTGTCTTCTTGCTGTCTTTCTGGAGAACTGTGCTGTGGCCAGGGACAAGAAGTGATGCAGAACTACTGCAGGAGGCTCACTTTCTACTGTCAAAGCAGGGGACACAAAGGAAACACCTGTTTCCCCACGGCAGTGCCCCCACAGAGGTACCAGCCACACAGTAGGAGCACCACAATCCATCACATAGCTGCTCAGGAGCTGGGACCTTGATGATCTCCAAGCCTGTTGTGCAATACACAGGTCTTGCACCTGGTATCTCCTGCATAGCTGGGAAAGAATCCCAGAGGATGTCCACCCGTAAGGAGGCAGCTGCATTGGGTCTGCTCCCTATGAAGTACTTGTTAAGGCAGTATCAGCTTTGGTCGCCCTGTAATCTGGTGTTTCATGCAGGTGTCTCATGGAGGAGACTTACCACAGCCGTTGGATGCTTGAAAACCATGGCAGTAATAAGCACATCTCTAGTTGTTGGTGCTTCACTGAGATTTTGTAACTGGGGAGATGGAAATGCTACAGAATATATCAATAACTAGAGACCAAAAGGACCACTGTTTCTGGGACACTGAACTTTTGCCTGGACTGAGAGAAAGCAGGGTTTGCAGGGCTTAAGTTAGTGTAGAAGATCAGTGAAGGAAGGTTTCATCAGGAAAAAGAGCTCAGCTGGTGGCTTTGAAGAAGACATGACAAATAGGGAACTGGCATTGGATCAAAAAGGGATATAAGTACTTGAAATTTCATCCTGGGACCAGATTAATTGGACTGAACTAGTGCAGGTAAAAGTGAGATTTTAGATTACAGGAAATGTTTATCCTAATGATCCAGGTGTGTGTCCAGTGCTTGCAGTGCCTGAACACCTGGGAAGTTTCCTATGACTCTCTTGACCGATGTCCAGAAGGGACAAGTACAGGTCCAGAAAAGGCTCATAAGGAAGTCTCCTGTGTGTAGCAATGCACATGTTGCATCTGAAGAGTTCATGGAGAAAATCCTGAAGAATCAACAACCTTCTGTCAAGTATTATGAGGGGCGAAAATGGGAGCCCAGCAGTTCAAGTTTAGGACAAGACAGAAATTTGCAGGAGCAGCATGAGTGCTTGCACCCATACCTCTGTCCTGCAAGGTGTTTT
>VZTA01025366.1:0-21742 GCA_013398855.1 Mohoua ochrocephala | reverse complement strand
TACAAGAACATGTAGTGATAGGAAAAAGGCTTTAAACCTACAGTCAGTTTACAGTAAATATTAGGAAGAAAATCTTTACTGTGAAGGTGGAGAGGCACTGGAACAGGTTGTCCAGAGAAATTGTGGATGCCCATTTCCTCAAGGTGTTCAGGGCCAGGTTGGATGGGGTTCCGATCAGCCTGGTCTAGTGAAAAGTGTCCCGGCTTATAGCAGGGGGATTGGAACTAGATGACCTTTAAGATCCCTTCCAGCTGTATTAGTTTGAAAGCAAACCAGTGAGAGATTCCAAGTCAGAACTATAATTTAACAGGAAAATTGAAATAAATGGAATAGTACAGAAACACTGGCAGAGTCAGGGTACAACCTGACACCCTGCCGGGCAGGGTGGTGGTAGCAGTCCGATTAAATGGTGGCTGCAGTCCTCTTGAAGTGATAGATGTGGCTCTGTTGAAGCAGCAATCCTGTAGAATGGTCTGGTCTTCCTCTGAAGCTCTTGTCCTCTGGGAATGCAGTAGGTAAGGGCTGACTGTGGTGTTCCAAACCCCAGATTACATCCAGGTAGGAATGCTTGGTTCCTCCCTCTGGGCGGAGCATCTCACAATGGGATGATGTAATTTTATGAGTCATGCAGTGAGGCTAGAAGGCCCGTTAGCAGGAAAATATCTCTCCAGAGATATTCTTATCAGGGATGTGTCCTGGAAGAGATAAAGAACCCTGCCCCGCCTGGTTTTAACAGATGGTGATAGAATACGTACTTTTCATTACATCTTACCTTGTAACTTAAGACACCAGCCCAGGACAATTCTCTACGATTCTGTGATTTGCACGGTTGATTTTGGCACAAAAAAAAGAATGTGTATCACCTCCTGAGATGGCGGTGCCATCTGTAGATGCCTTTCTGTGCTCAGAAGTTTACCCGTTAGAGACCATTTATCAGTATGTTCTTTTAAAGTTTATTACATACCCAAAAGCTTCCTGAGATCTGCTCAGTTTACTCATAACACGATTTATAACATATGCCTGTATTTTTTTAACATCTGGCATAAGTATGGCTATCCTCATGAAAATGCAACTTTTAAATGGCAGGAAGATTTAAAATTAATGCAAAGTCGTTGTGCGGTCGTTGAAGTGCAGATGTGTGATGGTTTAACCCCAGCCAGCAACCAAGTCCCATGCAGCCAGTCACTCACTTCCAGACCAGAGGGATCACGGACAGGATCAGAAGGGTAAAAGGCAGAAAACTTGTGGGTTGAGATAAAGGCAGTTTAATAGGTATAGGAAAAGCCATGTATGCATGCAAATCAAAATAAGGAATGAATTCACTCGTTCCCATGGGCAGGCAGGTGTTCAGGCATCTCAATGAGAGCAGGGCCCCATCACATGCAAGAGTGACTTGGGAAGACAGATGACGTTGCCACAAATGTCCTCCCCTTTCCTTTCCCCACTTATATACTGGGCATGATGCCATACAGTTTGGAATATCCCTTTGGTCAGATGGGGTCACCTGTCCCAGTTGTGTCTCCTCCCAAACCCCCATGCACCCTCAACTTCCTCCCCGTTGTAGCAGTGCAAAAAGCAGAAAAGGCCTTGGCTCTGTGTGAGCCCTGCTCAGCAATAACAAAAACATCTCTACGTTATCAACCCTGTGTTCAGCACTCATACTAGCCACTGTGAAGAAAACTAACCCTACCCCAGCTGAAACAAGCACAGGATGTTTCAATCGAGTAAGTTCTGTCTTGTACATGAGGATTAAAACTTAAATAGGATATGTTTTTCCTCTTGTCATGCGGACTGACAACAAAGCCCATTCAAATTGTTCCTTTTGTTTCTGAAAAATTAATTTGTCTACACCACAATTTGTGTCATTTAGAAATAGACAGAAAATGTCAGTATTTTATGTTTACTTCCTTTATTGGGCTGTTTTTCAAAAGATGGGATTGAAATTGCACACTCAAAGATGTACATGAACCTGCACACCTACAGAACCTCTTAAGCCGGTTAAGAGGGTGTTCAAAAAACTCCAGTTATCAATCCAACCTACCACCTTATCTGCCGTTGTCTGAAATTTTCTTGCCATTATCACTCATTAATTTTTTGTGCGATTAGAACCTGAGCCAGTATACTGCTGTGCCAACCACTGCAGATGCACAGGCACGCGTAGGTGGGCAATACGCATGCACAGAAACATGCACAGCTCTTCTGTCTCTAGAGAGTCTTCAGTCTAGGTGACTGCACGAGTAACAATTTAATTATTCCCTTTATCCAATGCACTAGTCACATAAATTTTTAAAGGAGAAACGCAAAATCTCAGTTCTTAATCAGAAAAACTGTTCATTTTCAGGGAATCAGTCTGGACAGAGGAACCTGAACCTTCACTTCTGGAACAGGCATGTAGCTATCCACATGGAAAATAAAGGAGCAGCCTAGAATAGTCTTGATTCATAGGTGAGCCCTTTCTGACTTTAAAGGCCACTGAATATCGATGCACCAATGAAAGAGATCACCAGTTTGACCCAATTGCACCCCTCACTCCATCTTATCCAGTCATCTGCCCAGATATCATTTAACAGTAGCTATATCCTCATCTAACCACACAGCCAGCAATTATCATTGCTTGGTTTTCCAGAGAGAAGGCTACTAATTTTAAGGGCATTGGGTTGTGGAAAGTAGAAATTCACTGGAACTGCTCAGTGGAAAAGTCTGACCCTCTTGACGCTGTGACTAATTTTCCCAGCCTGAAGGAATTCAGCCCATTGTTGGCTTTCTCCCCCTTCTGATTCAGTTTCCACAGGAGCTTCTCATCCTCTTCTCCATCGACACCAGAAGCTGGTTTCAGGAGTGTGAAAAGAGCAACCATCAGTAACTGTCAGTCCTGTGGGATTATCTCTGCCTCTGAGTCACCCTCCCTGCCCACAGCCTGTTGTCATGGAAATCACTGTTCCGTCGTGCTGTAGGAATTGTCTCACTCCTGACCTATCATTTGAATCTGCAATTTTCCCACCCCTGGGGAATGCTGTTCACTCTCACCTTCACATCCCGGGCATTCAAACTCTGTATCGTGACCCTGGAGTCATTCCTGCTTTTTACTTTGTTATTCTGCCATACCAACAAGATGTCTCCAAAAAGGAACAGACAATATTTTAAACAGGCAGGGGAATAGAAGTTCTGTGAACACTGACTGAAATTATGAGGCACCAGGCATACTGATAATGAGCAAGAAATACATACCTATTACTAAAAAGAAAGCCCAATGGGCTCTATCATGCCTTTGGAAACAGCAGACCTTATCTTTATTCAGTTTTATTCCTAAGTAGCCTAATAGAGTGCATAGTAAATCTACTAGACAGCTACATTAAGAAAATAATAAAATTAGATATTCAAGTTTTACAAGAAGTGATTCTCGTGAACCTGTTCTAAAGCAGCTGTTACTGTCACATAATAAAACAGTACATGAAGTAGTCCTCACATCCCACAGCCTTCTAAATTTCTGATCCAAGCAATGATAATCCTGCCAAGTCGTAAGCAGTCCTTGAAAGGTCTCATATGAAAATAAAAGCAATATTTGCTAAAGTTTAAGAGGAATGTTGATTTCTGCAAACAGTTTACAAATGGGAAAATTACAGCCCTCTGTCCTGACCCCACAACATTCATCTCAGGCTGCAGCAGAAGGCACAAGATGGGTGGCATTGCTTGACCTGGCTTGGGCACACAGACCACTCAGAGGGCCCCAAAACTCCAAGCGTTCTCACTGTCCTTTATTTTCTCTGTCTTGCTCCCCTAGAGTCTGTAACATCATTACGTCATCTGCTCTTCCTTAAACCTGGGCTGGGATTTGCTAACTTGCCAGTAGCAATTTTCACATCTTAGGAATTTCCACTTCCACGGTATTAAAGGGAATAATTTGCACCCTACAGAGCCTGAGCTTTTTTTTTTTCAGACTGTTTAGACTACAGTTATGCTTGAAATCCAAGCCAGATAGCCACTGAGTTTCAGGTGTGGAGCTAATGATGTTAAAATACAGCTGAATATTTTGGTAACAAATTCTAAAAGAGGATTAAGAACACTTCAAGAGAACAGGAAATATCAAAATAGTCCTATCCTAGGTCAGTTTTATGAGATTAGCTGTTCTCAGGAAATTTTTGTCATTGCAAGAAAGCAACAGTCCCTGCTATTCATATTGGCATCAGAAAAGGAGATGGGTGGGGCTATGACCAAAATTCTTCAGTGTGACAGGTTTAAAACTTGGTTTGATGGTCATGTTGTTAAACCAATGAGGAAAGCTGGTAAGGCCTCTGCGCTGTGCACATTTAAAGGCACGCCAGGCGCAGGAATTTGCTATTTCGTTCCAGCTCTCCTACTGAGTGGTGAGGGAGAAGCGGGCCCTGGGCTCCATTCCTGGAGTGGGCCCAGTGCAGGGGCCCAGGTCGCTGGGAGAACAATCCCAGGAGCCGCAGGTAGCCAAAAAAGCAACTGTGAGCTGCCACAGTTGCTGAATTGTCATTCCTCCAAACAGCAGCTGAGATCATCGCGGTGCGGCTTCCAGGGGCTGGCGGGCCCCCACGCCCTCTCTCTCTCCACTCCTGCACGGCCCGTGCCGAACCGAAATCACCACAAGCAGCCGATGGCAAAAGACAGCACGTGTTCTTCTCACGTGCCTGGCCCAAAAAAGATCAACTTCCTAGCGCGAAAAAGAAAGAGAAAGTAAGATGGGGCGGAGCTAAAATGGCGACTCCCTAGAAAGAAAGGAGAGTGAGGTCACGTGGGATGAAGCCAACATGGCGGCAAGGTCAGTGGGGGAAGGGAAGGAGAGGAGGTGCCGTTTCCCAGCAGCAGATCTGAAATTCTTCACGTAAGCCGTGGCAAGGACTGTAACATTACAAACTGTTTTTCTCTATAATTCATTAAAGTGCACGGGGAGGATGCAGAAATTCCCATGCAGCCCGTGTAAAGGAGGTGCCAGAGCTTATAGATGTTGTGAAAGGCTTTCAGAGATTGAAGAGAATCTTTGCCTTCAGGCTGGAATAGCTCATCCTTTAAGGACTAAAACCCCATGACTGGTATGACCCATGGATGGCAGTGTGGGAAAACGGCAAGATTCATGAGAGATTTTCTTCACTGCAGCAGATTTGGGCGGGGCTGTTGTTTGTGAAAGCTCAGGACCATACCAGAGAAGTTCACAGAGAACTATCTTCTGTGAGAAGAGTATCACGGTACACCAGAAGGAACTCTTTTCCTTGAGCATAAAGCAAGACTCATAGGAAATGAAAACACTGACCAAACCTTACGTTTTTTTCCCCTCATGCGATTTGGGTGGAAAGAGGGAGGTGCCGGAAATGAGGGGTTGTTCTGGAAGTTTGCTTTAATTTCTTATTATTCCTGTTTACTTTTAATTCTGTTAGTAATAAATCCTCTCTATACTGTTAAATCTGAGCCTGTTTTGCCTTGAAGTTTTCCATTTTCCTCAATAATCCTAAATTTCACCACATATAGAATGAACTTTTAATTTCTCCTTTTCTAAATAAATAAGGTTTTTGTGCTTGATGTTTAATCTAGAGTCAAACCACGACATTCAGTAATGCAAAAAATCATAGCTACATATGCAACGACTCCATCAAAATCCAAAGGTGATTGTCAACAAAGCTATAATTTCAGTTTCACATATACAACTTGTCTCTTTCCTCTATTTAGCTGAAATATTTTGTTAAAATGCATCACTATTCTTTAAATTAAGCTATTTAATTCCCAATTCTTCCAATGGTTAACATAACTGAATAAAGATTAGCCATTTCTCTTAAAGGCCAGTAAAAGTACTGACAGTTTAGCCTTGGTGTTTCCATTATTTAGGTAAAAAACATGGAGAAAAAAGTCTCAAAAAGAGAGGAATACTGTACCACTTAGAATAAAGGATTTTACTTTAGCACGGGTAAGTGATAATTATTTATCTTTTTAAACTTCCAATTTAAAAAAGAAGAAAAAAAGCTTCAAATTAAAGTAATTTCTGCCACAGAAGGGAGCCCTTAATAGCACTTTCTGGTACCAGAAAGGAGCCTACAAGAGCTGGAGAGGGAGTTTTCACAAAGGCGTGGAGTGATAGAAGGGGAAAGGGCCTTAAGCTGAGGGAGGATAGATTTAGATTAGATATTGGGAAGAATTTTTTCACTGTGGGGGTGGTGAGGCACTGGCGCAGGTTTCCAGAGAAGCCGTGGGTGCCCCATCCCTGGAAGTGTTTAAGGCCAAGTTTGATGGGGCTCTGAGAAACCTGGTCTAGTGAAAGGTGCTCCTGTCTATGGCAGGGAAGTGAAACTAGCTGGTTGTTAAGGTCCCTTCCAACCCAAAATATTTTATGATTCTATGATTAAAAAACAAACAAGCAAACACAAACCTAAAATACACAAAACAAACAAACAAACAAACACGCACACCAAAAAACCCCAAAACAAAACTGAAAAAACCCCCCCAAAACAACTAAAACTCAGCAATTATATGTTATCCAGCAGGATTTTTAATTTTTTTTTTTCCCCAATAATAAGGAGCAGGAATTACTATAAGCCTCAAAACTCACAATTTGATTTTACAATCAGGTACCACACAGATAAAGCTTGTCAGCTCTGATTTCTTTGATCATTTGCAGCGAGGATCCACTTCTCACATATTGGAAACTTTTATGTGCAACTTTTGGCCCACTTATGAATTAATTGAAAAAAAAACTCCAGCAAATAATTTCTTTCTGAAACTCCTATCACTTCTCATTTGAAAAATACTGCCATTCTAATTAATAGCTTTACTTGCTAAATGTATATAAGCTGTCAAACAAGTTCTGGATGTAGCTTCTGGCTTATTTTTATGTTGAGCAATTTTTATGTCAAAGTTGTTGAGTGGTTCCTCTGCTGAGGGAGAGAGATAGTGTTTATATATTGATAAGAGAAAGAGGGTAAAATCAAAAATTGGAAATGACACATTTGGGATTACTGTTTCTCAGGAGAAGACTAGAAATGAGACTTTAAAAGGGCTTCCATCTATATGGATCAAATGTAACCTTTCTGAAAAGGTTGCTGAAATACTGAGATGTTTAATTCATATCCTTGGATGCTGCTTTACATCAGTTTATTTTTATGCTCAGCTCTAAAGGAGTGAAGATGTCAAGTTTCCTGAAAAATAATAGTTGGACTCATTAAGTAGGGCTAGCATTGCTTTGGAAAGTTTTAAGCAGCTGAACAATTATAAGGACACCTTTTGATTAATGAATTCTTTCACCAATGCTTTGAAGGACAGAGTTGTCTGTGAGTCACCCCCTGTTTTTAAAGTGTTTACGAGTGAATTATTATATGGTGTAAACTGTCAGTGCCACATTACTTCAGATGCATGTTGGATGAGTTACAGTTCTTTTAATTTTGTTTGGAACACGTCCTGAAAATACCCTTCACATCTTCCTACAATTAAAATTAGTACATTTGTCTAAAAGAACCTCTCATTATATACTGGGGAGTATTTCTTGTGGACAATAACAAACATAACATTTTGCCAGACTGTTTTTAAATAATGTAAACATAAGCGAAGAAAATATTCACATATCAAAGGTTAAAACACAGTGTTCGTTTCCCATAAAACAAGCAGTTAATAAAGATAATGGTTTGCATTCTATTTAAGTTACTTTTGTAAGTGCATTTAAATAGAATTGTTTCTGTAATAATAGTTGCCATAGTGGTTAAAAAAACCCCTTACATTGCAAACGTAACAGATATTTGGTTTATGAGAAGTCATTAGCTCATAACTCATCCTGAGAAAGGAATCTGGGGAGGAGGGAGTGGAGAGAGGGAGAGAAGGAGGTGGGAAGCAGAAGCAAGGTGCAGTTAGAGGCAGAGTAATAAAACTTTTCTAAACATCTTAGGAGCTGCAAATTATGAATCATTTTTTCTTTATTAACCATAATGCGGGCAACATCTATATATAACCCAAGATAAACAATGGAATTAAGCAGTTTTCCAGATGAGAGATTGCTCTCTTGCTTGCAAAGAAAGTGCATTTTAGAGCATGTAGCAGTTGAAACTCTGGAGCAGATGATGAAATCCCAGGGGATGATCACAGAAAAAGAAGAGAAAGAACTGAGAGATCTGGAGAATATCAATGGAGGTGGACAAAGCAAGGAAAGATTTTTCTGTCAATTCTTTTGGTGGAATTAGCAGGGTAACACCTCTGGAAGTAAAAAGTGAAGGACACCCTATGAGAAGAAAAAAAGAGAATGGAGATCTGAAGGAAGCATGCAGAAAGCAGGACCTTATTCTGGCAAGAAGGTCTCATTAGTGACCTTGATGACAACGGCTATAGCTGAAAGCAAAAAGAGGAAATCTGGCTAAAACAGTTCAGCTGAGAGGTCAGATAAGAGCCTTTTAAAATTACTTTTTTACATTTAAAATTACATTTACATTTTTCACATTTGAAATTACTATTATATTCAGATAGTTGCAGATTAACCATGAAGACTCAGTGAATAGGGATTGGAGAGTGCTGATCCACTTGACAAAACAGACAAGTTAGTATTCTGCATCATACCTGTGAAATGTCATTTGCAGATGGAGTTTTTATCACTTCCTTTGAAATATTTCTCTCAGGATTTTGCTGCTCAGATTTTTTTTTCCCCTTAGTTACATGTTTTAGTTGTACCGTCCTGTTCTTGTTATTCTTGCAAATATTCATAGATTTGCTTTCCCTCTATCTTGCTTCTTTTCTCAATTATATCCAAAACTCATCTTTTATCCCAAACCAGACTATTATGTGGTATTTTATATTTACCTGTAGGGGTGGGGATAGGCAAAGAAGAGCAAGAAATGGTCAAAGAAGATGATCTGATCTCTTTTTATTTTCTTTAAACTCTGTGCTTCCTTTTTCCTCAGAAATGAACATGGTATGTGAAGAGAAGCCTGGTCTTCAGAGCATCCAGATGGCTGAGTTAAAGGAATGGAAAACAGCGTATGAGAAAGTTACCACATATCCAAGTAGGTGTGCACTGAGTTTAGAACCCTTTTTGCTCACTTTTGCCTTCAGTTGCAGCAAGTATTTTGTGTAGCATTATAAATAGAACCACCGTAATTTTATGTACATTGACACGCTGTGAGATTTTCTCTATCGGTGTAAAATATGGGTTTTCTCTGCACTTGGCTGAGTCGTGCAGTGATTGCTTTGAAGACACCACATTCAGCTTTGGAACTGTAGTTTGATCAGCGGTAAGATGGTGGTAACAAAATGCACATCTCTTCCAGAATTACCACACTTGGGAGATGTAAACAGGAATCTTCCTGTCTCTTTGTTGAAAGGATGGGTAATCCAACTTATTTTAAGGATTTATTTCTTTTCGCAGATGGGTTTGATCTTGAGGTCTTGATCAAGTATCAAGACGTCAAATTATTTTGTAAAACAGAATTTTTGCTTCTGAGCCAGAAAAACAAAAACTAGATATAAATCCTGGTGCAAGACACCTGGCAATCATACATGGATTTGAAAAATGAAGAAGTGCTTAAAATCATGGTATCATATAAGCAAATTCTTCTTCGTAGCTGAAAGACCACACAAACTAATGGGGTTTCTGTTTCCCTCTTTAAATAGAACAAAACCACAACCCAGGTAATAATTAATGGATGTTGGAAAGCCTGGGCTGCCAGTGAAGGAAATCTGCTGTGATGGCTATTTTCCACCTACTACAGCAGTTCCCTGGCTTAAAGACTCAGCAGATTAAAGACACAACTATGGCTATGATAGCCCGTTGGCCTGAGTATCAGAATGATCCCTTGAGCGGATTGGCTGTGAGTGGTTCAGAAAGAGAATTATCCCGGGATACGAGTTACCTGGAACAGTGTTCAGTACTGCTATAGAGAGAACACCTCAGGCATCTGCAAAGGGCAGGATTCCTGCATAGCAAGCGAAAGCAGTTCAGATCAGCCCTTCACTGTTACTTCTGTGATCTGCTGCATTTCCTGTGCTCCTGTTTTCAAGTACTGAGTTTTCTCTGCACATATCACTTTTAGAGTATTCCTGATGACAGTCACAGAACTGACATGGTACACTTGGAACTTTCTCAGTCTTGAGCCAAAATGAAGATACGCAGGCTATATTGCTGGGGAGATGCAGGATATGTTTGTTCTGTTAGCTGCTGTAAGTAAAATGAAAATTTGTTTGAGATAATTTAAATTAGGTTTCTTTCCATACGTGGGCTTCTGCAAGAGCAGCATATTTCTGTGTCTCTGATAATACAAAAATGTTTCAAGGAAGGATTAGAGAGAGTTGTTAAATGTAGAGCAGTAACAAAGGAGGACAATTATAATGTTTTTCCTCTTTTTTTTTTTTTACTCTATTAACTTCCCTTTCTTGCATATATTAATTTCAGCCAAAAGCTTTAATATATTGTCAAACCAGATGCTACATGGAGCACTCAGTGCCCAGTCTGGTTTCTTCACTCCTCCCTGTTTTCTCCACATTCAAGATTTTGTTGCAGATAGGAATACTTCATTCATCCACTCCATTGGGCTTTCTAAAGCTAGTCAGATGCAGTGCTCTAAGATAAAAATTGTGCTTTAGAGTTGATGTAAGGAAAGCTCCAGGTTTTTTTATGTGTAACAAAGGCAGCTTATAAAGGTAAAGATTTGTTCATCATACACCACTAGAATAAAAAATTGAGATCACATACAATTAAAAAAGCCTTCTGCAAACCTAAGTCTTTCTTTTAATGTCTAATGCAAAACCGAGATATATTCAAATTCAGCAAGCTCCTGCCATTTGGTTTGGAACGGGGCACAACATAATTGCACTAGTTTATAGTCCTGAAATCTTAGGGTACGACATAAATCTCTTCTTTGAAAATAGTTCCTTGCATCTGCCCCAGAATATTTTTGTGCACAATACTACACAGACGCTTTAAGAAAGAAAGTTATGCTTTTGAATGCTATGTTCTTCATCCTGCATGTGAGTACCACAACACATAAAACTAGTCCATTTATTTAGTCAAAAGAGAGGAGTTACTGTAACTTTTATGAAAGTTCTTGGCATTATTTACTTTGTTTATATATTTACATGACTTAATATAGCAATAGGAAAAATACAGATAAAATTTGTGTTTAAGCAAAACATGTTTCATAGGTCATGGCCCTATGCTTAAATTATTTGAGACTCAGTTTGAAAAGTAGACAGAAGTTATGATTAAGTGAGAAGTCTATGTGATTACCATGTAATTTTGCTTGGTCTCAGAGCTTTCAAAGATTGTCATCAGCTTGATTCTCTCAAGGTAAAGTGAATTATTCTCTCTGGTGTAGACAATTTCCCTCTGAGTGATGAAAGAACTGGGTTTTTGTGAAGAAGGACAGGAATGGCAAAAAATATCAAGAGGAAGCCTAGCTTTTTGGTTAGCTTTCTTAAAAGGTAAGAGAGGCAAACTGCCAGTAAATAAATCTTTGCATTTCTGCTTCATGGGCCCTGTCCCAAACTGTGACAGAGTCAAAATTACATATAAACCACAATTTCCTTCAAACAGCAGATCAGAACCCGTATTGAAACAGAAGCATTATCTTTGAAGCAATTTTGTATCTCTCTGTTTCACAGTTTATTTCGTGATGATAACCCTCTCTCAACAGGCTTCTCTCTACAGATTGAAAGAAACACATCTTCAACACTCTTGCCATATACAACTTGTTCCGACCTGAAGAGTTTAATTCTTGAAGGATTTGCAAAATGAGGGTTTTTATTTGCAGATTAAATCCTTCCAACCATATCAAATTGAATTTGCTACTCATTTGATTTATAAAAAGGTAATCTTAAATGTGTCTGATGTATGCAAATCATCTAAGCACTTGAGATCTGTTGAGTCTTAGGTTCTTCTTCAAATGTTTTCTTGCACAATGACTTTCTGTGCCAGACTTCCTGGCTTCTCCTATCCTTAATGCTGTTGCCTTCAGTTTCCTACCAAGATGATTTGTTACTGTACTTTTACATTTCAGGACATCATCTTTTGACCATGAGGTGAAATATTTCTGAAAAAAATCTCTGTAGATAACTCACAAAATGTTTGGTCAATTAAGTTTTTGATGTTATCGATTATTTGAAACAATTTAAAACTAAAGCAAATTGAAGTGCCTTGGGGTTTGGGTGGTTTTTTTAAGCATTTTGAGTCAGGCAGGAATGCTTTTGGTTTTGGCAAGACTGGTTTATTTTTTCAGCAAGTAGTATCAGATTTATCACTGTAATTTATGCAGCAAAACAAAAAAATGAAGGGGTTCCCTTTATTGTTTATTTCAACAGAGACTTGAGCTGTTAATATCTACTCTGTATACTGGATATAAAATGAGCCTACTGGAAAAAAATTTAAAACCATATTCACTCCTAGGCCTTCTTCCCGGGCCAGCCCTCATACCACAGAATCACAGAGTCACAGAATGCATAAGGCTGGAAGGGACCACAGTGGGTCATCTGGTCCAACCTCTCTGCTCAAACAGGGTCATCCCAGAGCACATGGCACAGGATTTTGTCCAGATGTTTCTTGAATATCTCCAGTGAGGGAGACTCCACAACATCTCTGGGCAGCCTGTTCCAGTGCTCAGTCATTCATACAGTAAAGATCTTCCTCATGTTGAGATGAAGCTTCCTGTACAACACTTTCTTGTCCTTTTGCTTGGCACCACTGAACAAACCCTGGTTCCATCCTCTTGACATGTCCCTTTAGATGTCCCTTATAGACAGGGACTTCCTCCAGGAGCTCCCTGTCTCTCTTGTGCTGAGGAACCCAGAACTGAACACAGCACTCCAGATGTGCCTCACCAGGGCTGAACAGAGGGTCAGGATCACCTCCCTCGATCTGCTGGAAATGCTCTTTGTAATGCACCCCAGGATCCCATTGGCCTTCTTGGCCTCCAGGACACACTGCTGGCTCATGGGCAGCTTGTTGTCCACCAGGACCCCATGTCCTTCTCCACAGGGCAGCTTTCCAACAGGTCACCCCCAGCCTGTGCTGGTCCCTGGGGTTGTTCCTCCCCAGGTGCAGGACCCTGCACTTGCCTCTGTTGAATTTCAGATGTTTCTTTTCTGCCCATCTCTCCAGCCTGTCAAGATTCTTCTGAAGGGCTGCACAGCCCTCTGGGGTATTGGCCACTCCTCTGAACTTTGTGTCAATAGGGAACTTGCTGAGGAGGAATCTGCCCCTTCATCCAAGTCATTGATGAATACATTAAACAACACTTGGCCCAGTACAGAACCCTGGGGGACACCTCTAGTGACAGGCCTCCAACTAGACCCTCTGCCACTGATTATGACCCTCTGGGACTGCTGTTCAGCCAGTTCTTGTTCAGCTTCACTGACCACTCACGCAATTCAAACTTCCCAAGTTTGCCTTTGAGGACGTTTGGTGAGCCAGTGTCGAAAGCCTTGCTGAAGTCAAGGTAGGCACTGCTCTCCCCTTGTCCATACAGGGAGTTGTTTCATTGTAGAAGGCAACCAGGTTAGTCAAGGATTATTTATTTTGGTGAATCCATGCTGACTGCTTCTGATAACCTTGTCATCCATGTGGATATTGATGGCCTCCAGAGTGAAGCACTCCTTTACCTTTCCAGGGATTTAGGTGAGGTTGACTAGCTGATAGTCCCCTGGGTCCTTCTTGTCCTTGTTGAAGATTGGAGTGACACTTGCTAAATTTCAGTCCTCAGGCACCCCTCTGGATCACCACAACTTTTCAAACAGGATCATGAGCAGCATGTCAGCCCTCCTGGATGCATCCATCAAGGCCCATGGATTTTTAGGTGTCATGTTTGCCTAGATGTTCTCTCAAGGTGAACCCAACTCCCCCTGACCAAGGGAAAGTATCCCTTCCAACATTCCTTTGCCCTGGTCTCCTGAGTCAGAGATTCCTGAGGGCTGATCCTGTCAGTGAAGACAAATCCAAAGAAGGTGTTCAGTAATTCTGCCTTCTGTGTGTCCTGTTAACAGGATCCCCTCTGCATTTAGTAGCAGGCCCACATCAACACTATCATACAACCGTGATACATAAAAAATTTACATAATGAAAACTGACCTGCTTATGATAATTTGTCCAGATTAAAGCTAAGTAAGTGATAGGATTTGTCTATTGAAGCCGTATGAGCCACTGCAGACACACAAGCTCTTACTGCTCCTAGAGGTGAAGGCTGCTATTGGCTGCACACTGTGAATTTGCTCCATAAACATTCCTGTATCTTGACAGCGGTTTTGTATCGGTCTTCTCAAACAGAGTAGGAATGCTGGTTATTTTATGTTTTCCCAGAGGTGGGATTCTCTGGCCTCATCATCATTCCTGCTTCTTGTAGACATACACTAGTGTGCTCTGCAGGCCAAGGATGACATGGAGAGGCCTCTCCACAGCTCCTTACCTCATAGGTGAGTGCTAAATCACAAATGTGGCTTTGGTTCTCCACTGAAGAATTAGCAAGGGAGTATACATTTAATGCATATAGCAGTGTAAATCTAAGCACAGATGTGAGATGGGACTTTCCAAAATGTTTCTCACAAACTATCGGAAGATGATTTAAATAGCCCAGTATCCTATAGTGACTTGAGCAGTGGATCTGTTTTACTTAAAATACGATGGATTTAGATGAACGCTACTTTGATTCATTTCCATCACAAGGACTTGCACAGACTAGAAGCAAAAGCAACTCCCCACCTGCACTACTTCATTATGATTTCTATCATTTGAGATACTAGTTCATTCCCTCACAAAAATCTATTTTAAATTACTTTAGACAGACTCGTGAGCCCAGGAGAATTGTTGTCATATAACATTTTCAATTAATTATTATATCTACTGCTCCTCAGCAGGCTTTGCCTGGAGAGTATGGTGATTAGCCTTTGCCTGTCAGATAGGCAACACACACAACACAAACACAAACTGCTTTCCAAAGATCTGGATGTTATTTGTGCAGTAGAAAGGTTGCAGTCATAGGTAGGTAAACATGAAGTAAGAAAACAGATGACAGGTTAAGCCAGCCCTCCACAGTCCCTGAATTTCACAGAGACTCACTCATAGCAGCCTGTGTTTACTACTTCTTCCAGTCTGCTGCAATGCTGCTATGTGAAAACTTAACCTTTGCAAGTGGAACAGTAATTTCCAGGCTTTCTAAAAAGCATCCATCCCTTTTCAGCTCTGCAACTCCCAGTTCACATCTGTCCTGTTAAAGGTCAGCGCAATAGTTTGGCATTTTTCTCATCAACAAGTTTGTAACTTGAATATCCAGTATAGAGCATTTAAAACCCCACTGCTGCCTATAAAAAAACACAGGCAGTAGAAAGAAAACTCAAATATTTTTGAATGAAGGGTAGCAAATTAATTGAATAAATAACAATCTTCTTCTAGACACTTGCTGAGCTGAAGAAGAAACAAAATTATAAGAGAAGTAATTTAGAAAGAATTATCTATGACATTTACAGGATAATTTTTTTTCCGAGCATGAGAAATAGGAAGATGCAAGCAATCATTCACAGATTGCTCACAAGCTTGACCTCCAGCGAATCTGCATCCAAACACATATAAACAAAGCCAAACCAGAATGGAAGGATAAAAAGCCATGGATATTAGGAAACCACTGTCTAAATAAATCAAAAGACTCCGAATAACTTACGGATCAAAATAATTGGTTTTGGTTTTGGTTTTTTTAATTCCATGAAGGTAACCACAGAATCACAGAACAGAATACATTGGAAGGGACATCTCGAGGTCATTTGCTTCAAACACCTCGCTCAGACCAGTTCCAGTTAGATGGGCTGTGACCAGTCCTATTCTGGATATCTCCACAGATGAAGAATCTCTGAGCCTCTCTTCAAGCATTTTGCCATCCTCATGGAGAAAATCTTATGTGTGTTTAACCAGGATTTCCCTTCTTGCAGATTTTGTCTGTTACCTGGGACATTTTGAGTTGATTTCTCTGTAAGAAGTCTGTGCTTTTTGTAATCCACTCTTTTGCTGTGGAGAGTGTTATAGATATAAAAATTAAATTCAGTACCAATTATACATACCTTGTCATACTGGTACTCTTAAATTACATCAGAAACTGTGTATCTCTCTTTCCCAGATAATCTGGAACTAAAAAGAAGTAGGAAAGCAGAGAAAGTAAGGAGTTGTTTTGGTTTTGACATTCTTCTTCTGTGCCAAGCACAGATCTAAAATAAAAAAGAAGCTCTTTTTGAGGATCATCTTTTAGCTCCTTGGTTCTGGGTATCTCTAACCTGGAAGAGCTTTCAAAGTCCTGTACATGGCATTAGTATGGTACAATTCTATTACAACAAAATAATTTCTAAACTCATTCCTTTTCCTTTTTGCATAGGTGCAGGTAGAATAGGACCTTGAAAGAAAGGGATGGATGACAAGCATATTGCCCTACTGGGAGAGGAGAGAAAGAGGCAGGGAAAGACTGGGAAAGAGAGAGACAGATTTATTTTTTTCTTCCATTTGTTTTTCTCCCTAAAGTAGTCAGAGTTATCAAGTTTCCCTGCCACAGATTTGCTTCCAATTCAATTCTAGAATCCTTCTCCTGTCTGGACTTGAGTGCACCAGACCATTTAATCTTCCTAAAACAAGGACAAACATGTTTTTGCAGAGGCTAATACTTTAATCCCCAGGAGTATCTGTATGAGTGTATAGTGTGCAACATTGGTTCTTTCCAGCTATGAAACTTCTGTGTCGTTGCATGTGAAGCGCTGTGCACTGCAGTGAGTAATGTCTGTCAGAGCTCAGAAAGTGGCCTTTTTCTTTGTGGACCACGTAAAACATCTGTGACCCTCGTGGAATTATTTTACACCTTTAATTTTTCCTCATTTATTTGAACACATATATTTTAGAGAAATTTAGGACAATATTTACATGGAGCAGTATCCATATTATTTTAGGTATTTCTTTTTTCTTAGAATTGCAGATTATGCAACTAAAATTAAAACAAGGAACACAACATCTGTATTACACAGAATTTAAAAAACAGTTTCTTCCTTTTAATTTTGTGGAGTTTTCTCAAAAAAGATCTGTGATGCAGCAGTAACATTAGAAAGAGTTTTTAAACAGGGAAAGTAAAGCTATAGGTATTGCATCATGAAGCCAAATTAAAGAGTATATAAGGATAATTAACCACCTAGAGATATACATAAGTCTCTATTTGACTTTTGATAGTGTCTGCATAGGTAATTTTGGGAATAAATGGAGATAATATACCTTAGTAAAATAGAAAGTTCATTAGGCATTGACCTTCATGGTTAGGCAACAATCTTTACTATTTTTATTTTTTTTAAATCCATGAATTAATATTATCTAGAATATCAACTGCATTGACAAGGACCTCAAACAGTGTTGCAGTTCAGCTAGATCAGATCAATTACTTTTCAGCGAAGCCAGGACAGCATTTTCAAAAGTCCCGCAGTTCTCGTTGTGAAGTAAGTTCTGAACTTGAAAGTTCAAATCCCACTGAAATGTAACACAACCGCTATTCATTTCGGGAGTCTTTGAAAGTTTGCTTATTAAGCTTCCAAAGCTCAGCTCTTCAGAGATACCCAAGTGCCAGTGTCTCACAGGTTTCAGTGGGACATTGCTAGTCATTCAAACGCTTTTAAGCAGTGATACATAGGTCTTTGCTGAAAATCGGATAGAGACTGCTTTGAAAATGTACATAGGTCCCAACAAGAAACTTCCCCAAAGCAATGTGAAAAGAAATAGTAGGAAAAACAAACTATTCTCCTGAAAACAAGTAACTTGGCACTGGCTGCCACATAGAGAAAGAGATAGTTCTCGTCTTGTCTTTTGTAATGCAATCTTCTGTTCTAGCTGAGCTGAGTCAGGACAACTTCAGCTACAGCTCTGCACTGAATTTAGTTACACCTTCTACAAACAACAGAGCAAAGGAAAATACTTAAATCATTTACATTAGCAACTGAATAGCTAAAAATCCCCTAGCCGGGGAAAGACCCCCTACTGATGAAAGTAGAGTTTTTAATCAGATACTGGGTCTGTCTGGGGTGGAGTTGATTTTCTTCATATCACCTCATGTGGTGCTAGATCCTGCATATGTGACCACTCTGAACAGCATTGGTAACAGACCCTTTATCTAGCTATTGCTGAACAGTGCCTTAGAGTGACAAGTCCTTCTCTGTTTCCCACTGTCTCTCTCCCCTCCAGGCAAGTAGACTGAGGGCAGGCAAGAGGGTGGTAGAGGACGTAGATGGGACAGCTGATCCCAAGCGACTAAAGGATATCTCATAGTTGTCTATAACATCATGCTCTGCGATTAAACTGAAGGGACACTTTCCAGTGCCACCCTTGTTCAGGGCCTGGTTGAACACCAGGCAGCTGGTGGTGTGGGATTGCTCTTGCATCACTTGAATTTTGTCATATTTGGTTTCCTTTCACCCCTCCACATATTAAAGTGTCTTTATCTCAGTCACAAGTTTTCTTACTTCTGCCTTTCTGAACCTCTCCCCTGTCCTGCTGTAGGAAGTGAGTGAGTAGTTGTGTGGGCCCGAGCTGCCCACTGGGGTTAACCCATAACAAACCAGATCATACTTTACGCTCAAAAATGCAACCTTCCCAAGAGTATTGCGGTATGGCTGCCACAGCTCACATCTTTCAAAGAGAGGTAAGTAACTTTGGAAGATTCTGACTTTTTATAGTTACGTAGTCACAGCATTGAAGTACTTCAATTCATCTATTTTTTCCTCTTTCAATTCAGAGTGGAAGAGAAAGCATCAAAAGGACAGAAAGAAACACTCTGGTGATAATTTCTGTGTGATTATCGAGTCATGGAATCATTAAGGTTGGAAAAGACCTCTAAGATCAGCCATTAACCTAACACTGCCAGGTGTGCCACCAAACCATGTCCCTAAGCACCCCATCTACTTTCCAGGGATGGCGATTCCACTGCTTCCCTGGGAAACCTGTTCAAATGTTTGACCACCCTTCCCATCTAATCTAAACCTTCCCTGGTGAACCCTGAAGCCATTTCCTCTTGTCTTGTTACTTGCTACCTGGGAGAAGAGGCCGACCCCCAGCTGGCTGCACCCTCCTTTCAGGCGGTTGCAGAGAGTGATAAGGTCACCCCTGAGCCTCCTTTTCTCCAGCTAAACAACCCCAGCTTCCTCAGCCACTCCTCACAGGACTTGTGCTCCAGACCCTTTATCAACTTTTTTGCTCTTCCTTGGACATGCTCCAGCAGACTGGAAGAGAATTTTTAAAATTTCACAGCAGATAATGCTCAGATGAGGTGTAAGCTTGATTTTAGAAAGTCGTGCAGTCCAGGTAGCTTCTTTTAGGAAAGAATTAGTGTCAATTTCATCTGAGGCATCTTTGGCTCAGGAGTAGTCACTCATTGATTCCTAGAAGCCCCCTGTTTTCTGAAGACAGGTGATCAAACAGAACTAGACAAGGTAGACAAGACCCATCACCTAAAATTAAGCATCAGAGTCTCTATTTACCTTGTCTCAGCTTGATGGCTCTTAGGGAGGAGAGACAGAGAAAAATCTAAAAATCCATCCGTCTGGTCATTCAAGAGGGAGAATTGTATCAGATGCTTGCTAAGAGGGAGAACAGAGTCCTGAAGCACTATTTTTTTTTTAACCAAATGGTGATGCTGAAATAATGGGTGAGCCTCGGGAGTTACCTTAATCATTTTCCTAATCTATAGCTTGTGCTCAACAACCTTTTTCCTTGCCTTATATGATTTGCTCTAATAGAGCTTGAAATCTTACTTTTTCCTTACTTTAGCATAATTAAATAAATGTGTTAAAATGCCTGTGAACTTTCACTCCACAGCAGCTTTAAAAAAACCCAATATGAGCACTTTCAAGAGCAGATGATTTCACAATTTATGCAAAGGAATGTAAGAGTGCTATCTGGCTTCTGCAAAACAGTCCTCCTCTAAAGCATAAAGCTTATTGCCTGCCACTATTAGATATATCAACTACTTAAGTAAATGCTGTTACTTTTTTTTTTTTTTAAATGCTACCAATGACTTAAAATTTCGGTGCAGAACTGGCCAATAGAGTTAATCTTTATTTCTGATGGAACTCAGTAATTCACATGGGGAGAGATTTCAAGTCACAAAACTCACTGGGTTTTTTTCCATACCTTTACTGTTCTTTGCAACACTGTTCTCCTAATTTAAGTGCAACAATAAAAGTAGTGCATATTCTTCCTAAATTACTTCAGTTACCTGGTGGAGCTGCTACTGAGTCCCGCCATTTTATGTTAGCACATGTTTTAAAATCTGACCAGCAAAGTAGAAATCAGTTCCTGTCTTTGATGTCAGTATTTTTAAAAATGTCCTAGCATTGAGTTAAGCAGTAAAGTGTTTTTAAAAAGCATCCACATTGTTCGATCTCTTTCACAGGAATACTGGTTTTAGCCTAGTTTATAAGGATAGGGATGAAGCCTGACTGCATCCAATTTCCCTCAGACTTGACAATCAGCCTGAGGACTGTCTGAATTGCCAAGAGTCATGCCTATGTACCTTCTATAAACTGTACAGCCATATGTACATCTTGGAACTAAGAATCATCTTCAGGTGTATCTAGTATGGAAGCAAGATGTATTAAAATAGGAATGAACTTAAAAGAACTGGCTTCTAACCTCCTTTACAGGCATGTTGTGGGGTTAAAGTGGGTGGAGCTAAATGCAGTGTTTGACTTGTGGAATTGACAATTATTTTTTATACTCTTGTGTGAGTTTTTCAATAAGTTAGATGACATCGGCACTTCATTCACATGGGGACACAATCTGTATGGGAGAAAGCTGTTTGAAAAATTAAACAGGCCAAGGCTAAAGTTTTAGAATGTATTTCTGGACTTTTTAATGATCTGGGAAAGAAAAAGTAATTAAATATTTCAGCTGCTTGCCAGCTATACTGCACAAAGAATCTGGCACTATTGCCCACTTTGAAATTGAAAACAGAATTTAATTTCTAATAGAGGGGAAAACATTCACTACTTTAGGAAAAGGCAGATGCTGTTGGCTGATACTAACATATCCAAATACCACATGCATTACAATTAGGAAAACTTACTTAAAAAAAACAATATGAAGGAGGGAGCTGAGATGCATTGCTGAACCCAAGTGTTTTGCAGGGGTGGAAAAAAAACCACGTGGCATAAAAATATTTTCATTCTGCTCGTAGCGCTCCTAGAGCTCAGTGGGGTATCTTCTACACCACAGAGCCCTGTCTATGTCCTGGACATGACAGGCTGCAGGAACTCAATGGCCATCAAAAACAAGTGTTGCTCTAAGCAGAGTTGCTCAGAGCCATTCTGCTCTGTGCCCTGTTCATCCTGGGCTGTCCAGCAGCCCAGCTGGCCCATGGCACCCACCCAACCTGCAGTTTTCCTTGCCAGGCATCTCTGCAGCACTACCATGGGGGTCAGGGTGCCTGGGGACTGCCCCCTCCAGTTTCAGTCCCTGGCACTGCCTCAGCCAGAGGGATCAATTCCTCCTTCTTGCCTAACATTGCCAAGACAGTGGAAACTTGCAGAAATGGACCAAGGTATCTGACATTTCTACAGTTTGGAATCACCAGGACACACATTCACATCAAAACCATCGAAGCCTCCAACTGTCACATGTTGCTGTTCCTCACTCTCTTGCGTACATGCTGACAAGGAGACAAACTGACTCCACAAACAAAAGAATTTTCTAATGTCAGTAAGCCAGGTTTCAAAACAGACCAGACCAAACCAGACCAGATCAGATAAAAATAAAAATAAAAAATTA
>VZTA01025365.1:0-26550 GCA_013398855.1 Mohoua ochrocephala | reverse complement strand
TCTCTTTTGTTTAGGTTACCATTGATGGGCAGGATATTAAGACCTTAAACATAAGGTATCTGCGGGAGGTTATTGGTGTGGTGAATCAGGAGCCCGTGCTCTTTGCCACTACTATTGCAGAAAATATTCGTTATGGCCGTGAGGATGTCACCATGGAAGAGATTGAAAAAGCCACCAAGGAAGCAAATGCTTATGACTTCATCATGAAGCTACCCAATGTAAGCAGATCAGCTCTCCTGCTGAAATAATTTCTTCTAAACCTTCTTGTGCCAAATAGTTCCTCAGAAGGAATGCTTGTTAAGAGAGGAAGCTATCCCTGGACCTGTGAATATGCAGAGCTGTGCAGCTGAGCTTCTTCTCAACTTTTGAGAATAATGTTAATTTTATATCTTCAGGCAATGATTTGTCAGTCATTTGAAGAACTACTAGAATTACAGGAACACAAATGATTAGTCAGGTTTATCCAAGTAGGTGTTTTTTCCTGTAGGGGAAGGAGAAGATGTTACCGGCATTACTGGCATCTTACTTTAGTGGAAGGACTGTGCCACTGAGTGTTTTCAACACATGTGTTTGTCTTGTAGAAGTTTGAAACTGTCGTTGGAGAAAGAGGGGCACAGCTGAGTGGAGGCCAGAAGCAAAGAATAGCAATTGCCCGAGCTCTGGTTCGCAATCCTAAAATTCTTCTGCTTGATGAGGCAACATCAGCTTTGGATACTGAGAGTGAATCAGTTGTGCAGGCAGCACTGGACAAGGTCAGTAGTGTTTTAACATGAAGCATGTAAGCAGGAGCCTAATATTTACTTCTTTCCTGGACTTTTGTTGAAATAGAGACCCATAAAAATACAAAACATAAACTTTGATTTGGCAAATATTCTTCGTACAGAGAATTTTTGAGTTCCTGCAGGTATTACAGAGAGAAATCTAATTTCAAATTAGAAGATGGAATCATATTTTCTGCATTATTAAGCTTAAACCAGCATTTTCTTGGTGTAAATACCATCCTCTTCCATTATCTGTCTTACTGCCGTTCATATTGCTGTCAGTCACCTGTCCTTGTTGAGCTTCATTAGGTTCTCCTGGGCCCACTCCTCAGGCCTGTCAGAGACCTTCTGAATGCCATCCCTTCCCTCAAGTGGATAAACTGCTCTGCTCAGCTTGATGTCACCTGTAAACTTGCTGAGTCTGCACTCAATACCATCTATCTGTATCTGTGATGAAGATATTAAATAGTATGGGTACCAGTATGGACTCTTGAGGGTCATCACTGAAGATGAACTCCATCCGGGTTCCAACAGAATTCCGCTGTTTGGGATCATTACTTTGATTATTTAAACTAAAATTTGCTTGATCACTTTAAAACAGCCTCATAATTAAAATGACAAGCTGTGACGTTTGAAACATTAAGTGTAATATGCTTATAAATATCCAAGGAAAGGTACTTAGTTGAAATACAGTTCACATGAAATTGCAGAGAATTTTATTGGAGTCACTTGAGTTAGCAATGACTTAGAACTTAAAACACTCACTTTTATAAAAGTGAGCGTAAAATATTTTCTAATGTTTCTGAGTATAAATTCTCCATGGATTTTAAGGTTTAAGTGGGCAACTATGGGCCTAAATATAAAAAATTCTAGCATTTAAAAAATTTTAGGGTTTGTGACATTCTAAAATTTTATGTGTTGAGGTTTTTTTTGATAGTTGTGATCAAAATTTGATGTATTTATGTGCCAAAGTGGAAGATGGTCTCTAATTTTAAATTACGAGCTTTAAGGCAGTGTTTTAAGGCAATCATTGAAATATGTTTTTAAATTTTTTTTGAAAGTTGTATTTTTTGTGAGCCTTTCAAATGTTTCTTTTAGGTCTTATTCAACTCTGCTGTGAAGATGAACACTATTTGCATTTACTTATAAATACTCAGATTGAATATTGCTATTTTCAGGCAAGGGAAGGACGCACCACAGTTGTGGTGGCTCATCGACTGTCAACGGTCCGCAATGCAGATCTGATAGCTGTGTTCGATGGGGGAGTTATCACAGAGCAAGGGAATCACGCTAAATTGCTTGAGAGAAAGGGAATCTACCACAAACTCGTTAACATGCAGGTACTTTTTCTCTAGATGTTGCCTCATTTTCTTTTTTTTTGCGCATCTGTAGTCATTATATCAGAAGTACGAGAAATTCTGCAGCGTATTTTCTTAGCAGCAAAAAACCCATGTGCTTTGAAAGGAGAGTAGCAATTTGAGAGAGACCACTAGTTTTGGTACAAGACTTGTTTAAACCCAAGACAGTACATTTTTAATCCTCTAAATATTTAAATTTAAAAGATTATGTTATGTTTTCCTTTTGTGAAGTTAATGTAGAACAGATGACTACAGTAGTTTGCTATTCCTTTGCTTGTTCTTAGTCTGATAAAAGGTAAAATACAGTAGCTGACACTGGAGGAATAGACCGTGCATATTTTAAGCTGTTTAGTTATAATCCTTCATACTGAATTTCTTTCTAAAGGAAAAAATGTGTAAGAATAGAAGAAAAAGAAAACGAATCCAGCTCTGCTGAGAGCAAAAGCACGTTTTTAGCTTATATAGACAGAAAAAAAGAGATTGCAAATTATAATAAGTTTCAGAAATGTATTAGTTATTAAATGAAGACCAAAATACTTTGATATGTGCATCCCAGTGTCCCCGGTGACCATTAGGTTATAGCAGATTTTCGTTGTAACCTTCGTTTGACTGCATAACCACTATGTCCATTAAAGGAACTGAAACTGCCATCTCAGTATGTCCAAAGAGGTTAACCAGACCAATTAAAATATTTCTTCGTAGAGTATGAGAATGCATTTGGTTACCTTAGATTCAAAGTAACTTTGTATCTGAGCAAATGTGATCATGGGAAAAATGAGGAAATGTACAATTTAGAAAAGAAAATTTAAAAACAATGAAAAAAGAAAATAAAAAATGGAAAGCAAGAAAAAAGGATATTTTTATTAATAGTGCAAAAAGCAGTAAAAAATAAAAAAATTCTGGAAAAAAAGAAACACAAGTTGAAGGCAACTTTGAATCCAGTTGCTATCAAATACCTCTGGGGTGGGTAGACATTTATTTATTCTGTCAAAGAGACTGGCAAAAGTACCACCATGGGTAAGGCTCTTTTCCAGACTACTCTAATTTTTCAGTAAAAACTTTTTGACTCAGTTTCATGCTGAACTTCCTTATTCCATTTCAATTCAAGAATTGTTAAGTGTATTCTGCAGTAAAGGCGGTAATGTTTTATCACTTAATGAATAAACTGTATATCCCCCAAGAATTCGTTCTAAAGGAACCCAAGACTGCAAAGGGTTTACCCTCAATTTAAAACTTTTTTAGTTTAATTCATTAAAAGAAGAGCAGCTACTGTCAGTCCCCTATCCTCCACGCACTATAAGAATTTTCATGAGAGGTGCAAAACTCATATATGAATAAAGCTCTGAAGATAGAGCTCTATTAAATATTATACAGATTTTCTTATCTCCTTAGAGCATTATATGTTGTTTCCCCTGTATCTCTTTCAGCTGAAACAAAGTTACTTTTACTTTGATTACCTCATAATTTTGAAAGTTTGAAGTAATGTATGCATATTTAATCTTAGCATCATGTTCTTCCCACTTTTAGGCAATAGAAGCTGAAGTTCCATCATCAGAAAATGGTGAGAATGCACGTAGTGCAAAAAACACTGAATCTGAACCAGAATCTGAAGAATCCTTAACAACAGGACTGAGAAGACGATCAATGCGGAGAAGCATGAGAAAGCCAGGAGAGCAAAATGATGGTCCTGATGAGGAAAAAACTGCACCTGTAAGTGAACTTGATTCCTTCAAAAAAAAAGTGTGTTAAATTCATTCTCCTGCTCAAGAAAGGTATGAGGAGGAGGAGACATTTCACAGGGATGATGAAAACATGAGAATTTTTAAATTCTAAATAGCCTTTGACTGATAATATTCGTAACTTGCTTTTTCATTCTCAAAACAAATGATAATACAAATGAAATGGTAATTTAAAAATCTGTAACATAGATGATGAGTTTATTATTGAAAATAAATTTCCTTTGAAAGAAATATACTTACATATATTTACATACCATACCAACATAGTCTATACAGGTTAAACATTCATTTTTGGATAAGAAGCAGAATATTTGGCCCAACATAACAACTCTTACAACAAAACTTGCCCAAAACCCCCCAAAAATATGATTGCATTCATATTTACAGCAATTACTTTGCTGTTATAAATTGCTTAATGAACATTTACTCGAATTAATCAAGCCATGGATTACACACAGCAGTATGCCCAGAATGAGTAGTTCAGTCATCTGTGACCAATACCAAAGTATTCACCAACAAAAATTATATGGATAAACTAATATAAAATGATAAGAGTTGTAGATGTAGTGTACAGCTCTTCCTTGTGTTAGAATAATGTTTAAAATGTACAATCATTTATTCATGTTATTAAAAACTATACATTTTTTGCTTCCCCTGAATAGATTCTGGGTATAGGAAATTGGTTATTAATCTCTCCTTTTCTTCATATTTCTCCAAATACACTCCTGTTTGTCCTAACAGAATTCATGTTTTTAAGGCTGAAGAACTACCTCCAGCTTCGTTTCTGAAAATTATGAAGTTGAACAAAACTGAATGGCCATACTTTGTAGCTGGAACCTTGTGTGCAATTATCAATGGAGCTTTACAACCTGCTTTTGCAATCATATTTTCCGAAATTATAGGGGTAAGTTGGAGTAAAATATGCAAAAAACTATAAGCCTACAAAATTTATTTCTAATAAAATTAGTTTTAAAACAATCACTGCATAATGAAGCTGAAGAGTGGATGAAGCACTCCTGCAAAAATATGAAAAAGTGTATGAAATTTACAAAATCCTAAAAATCTTGCTACAACCTGAAATATACTTGTTATACCTTAAATATTATGTAACATATGCTCAAATTTTATATGAATGCAATTGACTACCAAAAATAGTTATTGAGAAACATGAGAGTATTTTAGATTGTTAGTTAATTTTTAAATAATGTTGTGTCAAATTTTATTTTATAGATTTTTTCAGAAACTGACAAGGAGGTCTTAAGAGAAAAGAGCAACTTATATTCACTGCTATTTTTAGTACTTGGAATCGTTTCCTTTTTTACTTTCTTTTTTCAGGTATGTTTTATTAACTTAAGGTAATTATAATTGTTCATCATGTTTCAGAAACCTGAAATATACTGAAAATTTGCATCTTTATAATACATGTCTCCAACTGAAACCAGAAACTGTAGTTATGGTTCTAGATGTGTCTTGTGCTGAAACTTTTTTGACCTAGAGCTTCTTGTGTGTAAGAGGCTTTCAAACCTATTCAGGCCTCTTAACTTCAGAACTTCCCCTCTTGTTCATCGGTCAAACAGTTCTCTGCAATGAAACTCTGGATTTTCTTGCTCTTTTTCCATTGCCAACTAACAGGCATCCCCTCCAGCCTTTAAATTCTACCACCCCCTTCTCAACCTCAAGCCTTCCTATTTGAATCTGTTAGTAATTGAAAATCTATCAATCTCCTGTCTTGGTTCTCCAATTTTTTACTTCCCTAACCCTTTCCTCATCCGAAGAAACATCCCATATTTCTCCTATGGGAGTCCCCAAAGACTCCCAGGCCTGGTTTGTCAGGTAACACTCTGATATCACTCAGGTATCACGCTGATATTCAGTTCCTCCTGCTGAAATACTAATGGTTGTACCTGCCACTTAAAAAGAAAAAAAAAATACTGTAATCATATTAAATATTTTCATGTTTAGTCTGGTTTATAATTTATGAACATGTTGGTATAGTTTTATCTGTTAAATGAGCCTACAGAGTGAAATAATGACGTGCACTTGGGACAGCAGCATAAACAGCCTCTTGCAGAAACCTCCTGGTTTGTTTATGGATTTGTCTTGTTGCACAAGCAAAAAAGGCCTTGAGTACAGAAGGCTGAGTAGTACAGGGCTGAGATAGGTTTGCTCAGTTTATAAATGTTCAGATAATGTTTTAAATTTGAGTGATGCATTTGACTTCAATGAACCCAGGTTGCCTTACAAAGTTTTAAATCTAAAATTAATGGCCTAAATGCTACTTGTTTAAATCTGACTTAGATTGACTGATGCAAATGAAGTCAAAGGGTTGCTTAGTGACCTTCTCCTTAAAGCATGCTGGTGAAGCAGTGCTGGGAAATATTGCTATGCTCCCTATATTTTTTTCAGAAATAATATTTTAATGTCTGTACTGTGAACCTATGTGAACCTAGAATTTATATATAAAACCTGTTGTTACATTTGCTTTGTGCAAACAGGACTGCAATATTTCGTGCTTTGACATTGTAGAGGCAATTTATCTAAAATATTTATTGAATAAACACAAACAGAGTAATATTATACTAAGCATTGTACTTTTTCTCACACAGGGTTTCACATTTGGCAAAGCTGGAGAAATTCTTACAATGAGGCTTCGATTCATGGCATTTAAAGCAATGCTTAGACAGGTAAAGTTAATAGATATTTTGATTTCCAGGGTTTTAAAAGTAATTGATTGTATTGGTATAAAAATTGTATCCTACATCACTCTATCATACAGAGAAGATTATTTAAATTAGACTAGAAACCAATTTGATTAGTTACATGTGATTATGCAAGGTATCCTTAGAGGGAGAGTCTTAAATCAATACAAGAGCTTTTTATGTACTCCTTGCAAAGACTTAGTTTTACAGCCAAGTTACAAGGGCCTGACAAGTTGATGTGCACCAGCAGTATCTCATTATCTGTTCATTTGCCTGCTTTGCTTTCTTGGTGCCCTTTCTCCCCTAGAGAAATGCAACACAACTTACACTGCAACTCTTACTTCAAATGTCTGATTTAAATTGTGATATGTACAGACATGTTTTTTTTTAATTTATTGGAAATCTCTGTCCAAGAGCCCCCGAATCTATAATTGTTGTTTGTTAATGCAATAATAAGATTGTATATTGAAAAGTAAAACCACTTTCAGAGAATTAAAATATAAATAGAACATGATGTTGTAAAGTAATTCTAAGTTTGCCTTAATTTTGCATGATTTCAGGATCAGTATTTTAGATTTTGAAATACACAATATGATAGTTATGGTGTTTTAAGTCTTGCACATAAAGCTGCGTGTAGACACAGAATTTGATTCATGTAAACATGGCTATTTTCAATGTGACAGAAAACTGTTGTAGTCTGAAGAATCAGGATTTATAGATCAGCCATACTGAAAATCTAATGAAAAGACAATCTTACAATTGAGTCTTGAGGTCACAAATTCCTGTAATATGTTACCAGGACTTCATTCAATGTGTATTACCCATGAAAGTTTAAATCAGATATTTGGTCACATGGTGAATAAATCATAAACTGTGTACCTGATCCCAACAATTAACTTTGGTCAGATAGACCAGTTTGGTTTTTCATTTGGTTGGGGGTTTTTTTTGTTTTGTTTGTTGGTGTCTCATGGCTTCCAAATAAGCCTCTTCAATATGGGAAGAAACAAAGCAACGAATGTTTAGTTTTTAACCTGAAAATGCTTTACACTTAACCCCTCACCAAACAGCTTTGCAACCACGAGGGAGTGTGACTGAAGAGCTCTCTCCTCCAAGGAGATTCAGTGAGGGAACAGCAGTGAGGGAGGGTACATTTTGCTTTTGGGAATCTCTCAGCTGCTCTCCTTCCGTCTCAGCAGTGACAAGGAATACATTAGATGATTCACGAGATTACACTTTTTTCTAAAAATAGTCAATGTGCAATGACGAAATTAAACTTACTTAAATATGCAGAACTGAGGCACTGCCACATACCAGATTTACTTTGCAGTTTATTTGAAATGTCCAAACATTGGTCTTAAAAATAATGTCTCTTATTATAGGATATGGGCTGGTTTGATAATCCTAAAAATAGCACTGGAGCATTAACTACAAGACTTGCTAATGATGCCTCTCAAGTGAAAGGAGTAAGTAAAATTTTGGTTTGGAATTTTTCATATTTGGTTTAGTATATAGCAAAGTTGCAGCTTGAGTTGGACTGGTTGGATAACAGTCTTGATTTTGACAACTAAAATTTACTATAAAACAATAGCTGGTAGAGAATGCACTGATGTACTTTATGACAATTATGGTAATATATGCTTACAGACTAATCTCCAAATAATTTTTTTCTGAAGTTTACTATCATGCTGTATTGTGATCTTCCTTATTAAACAAATTTATTGGGACTCTCTTATTTAATAAGTCTTTTAAAAGAGGTTTTATTCACCTAAAGACATGCAACTAAATTTATTCAGTTTACGATCTCCTGCTATTTTTTTGATTGTACAGATTTCTTATTCAAAAAAAAAAAGAACTGTGAGCAATAGACTTCCTTTTCTCTGTTAGTTTTTGGAGATTCTTTAAAAGTAAATTGTGTACTTTCAGGGGTCTGTAATATCAAGCTAAAGTACACTGAATGTAATTATTTGTGTGTGCTTAAGTAAATTTTTACTGCTGCATGAAGTTATGTGCTGGGTTTTTTTCTGAACTGAAGAGTTCTGAAGTATCTTTGGCTTTATTTCCATAGAAAAAGTTAAATGTTTAATTTTCTTCTTCTTTGGGCTCTGTGTGATGACTTGTAAAGCTAGCTCTATGATCCACAAAATATGACAGATTTTAATGTTTAGATGTAAATGTGAGTATGTGATGAGAGTAAAGTTTGTTCAGTTTCAAGAGCAGAATTTAGAAATTTCAGAGTAAATGTAAGTAATCTGAATATGGAGAAAGAAGAAATAAATATGATCTAGATAATTTTTTACAAAAGAATTTAAGAATTTCCCATTTTGAAAAACAGCAAAACTGAGTTAAGGCTTTCTAAGCAGTGTTTTGAGAATCAGGAATTTTGTGGCTGAAAATGCTTTCCTTATTTAAAATGCAGTTATGTTAGTTAGTAATAGATGCCTTTTTTCTTTCTCCAGGCAACTGGTGTCAGACTAGCATTAATTGCCCAAAACATAGCCAACCTGGGGACTGGAATTATTATATCATTAGTTTATGGCTGGCAGCTGACCCTGCTGCTTTTAGCTGTTGTGCCCATCATTGCAGTGGCAGGAATGATTGAAATGAAGATGTTGGCTGGGCATGCTAAGAAAGATAAACGAGAGCTGGAAGCTGCAGGAAAGGTGAGTCTAGAGAAATTAATCTATTTCTGTATAATGTATACAGTCATATTTACCAAAGTACTGTTAATGGGTGTATTACTTCCAAATACAGAACATTTCACGATGTGTAAGTTCCAAAGACAGCCAGTTACACTAGTAGACCTACAGAGCATTACACCTCTTCAATAATAATCAAAGACAGTTATTAACCTATTAATATTTTTGTAGTTGATAAGTCTCAGAATGTGCTGAACACTATTCAGGCATATTCTCTTCTCATTCTTTTTCTATTCATCTTTGTTTTCCTGATTTTGTAACCATCTTCATTTTGACTTTCTCTTTTTTTTTTTNTTTTTTTCTGTCACCCCTCTTTGGCATGTCATCTATCTTTATTACACTGCTCTTTTTTTTCTCTCCCCTCCTTCATCTTATTAATGTTTGTGGTGGTAATATGCATATATCCACTGGTTTCTGTTTGCCATTCCTTTGTTTCTGGAGTGGAAGATGAGAACTGAAAAGCAAGAAGGCTAGACTCTTGTTTAACAAATTAAATGAAGGCATTTAATGTCACTTCATTCCAAAAATCCTTTTGGGAACAACTACTTCGTCACTTCTGAGATATTGCTTTCTTCAAGGTAAAACTTTTCTAAAATCCCTTCCTATGTCGTACTGTTTTTAAAAGTTGCTGGAAAGAAAATAATTTATCTAAGGACATGCAATTCCATTCCTTTCCTTTCAACTCGGTACATTTCTTCTGCTTCTTTCTAAGGGATGAGCATTTATTTCATGTTGGTTTTCTGTAAAATGCGACAGAAAATAATTGACAATTCTTGGAATAGACACTAAAGACTTTATTAGTGCAGCATATTGTGAAGAATTAACACAGGTATTCCAAACATGATTTTTTTTTTCAAAACTTAAAAAAAAAAAAATTCTTTTTATAGTAATGTGACTTTCCCTTCTCAAGGCCACCAAAGAAAGCACTGGACTACAGACATTTTATTCAATTTTCATTTTTTAAAAAGATAGGGGTTTTTTCAGTAAAAATAGTGTTCCACCTGGAAAATTTGCTTTCTGCAAAGAGTTGCTGAACTTAGGTTACTAAGAAACCTTACGTTATGGTCTTTATTAAACTAAAATTGCATGAAATGCATGTTTTAACAAAACACGTTAAAGCCTTGAGGGTCTTTTCACAGAACCATCAAGGTTGGAAGAGACCTTCAGGATCATCAAGTCCAACCATCAAGCCAGCACCACTATAATCACCCCTAAACCATATCCCCAAGTGCCACATCCATCTCTTGAACACTTGCAGAGACAGAGACTCCACCACCTCCCTGGGCAATCTATTTGAATGCCTGACCACCCTAACAGTGAATTTTTTCTTTTAATATCTAATCTGAATCTCCCTTTGTGTATACAAATGACTCAAGTCTAAAGAATCTGCAAGCTTAAAGAAGGTATCAGAGCAAATATTTACTGCTGAGATCTAAGTTAGGCTCTAAGGCACCTAAGTAACCTGGTCATTTTGATTTTAGCCCATACTCAGTGGACTGGAAGTTGAATGCTAATATGCCATTTTTCTCGTTGAGTATCTTCTCCATAACTGTCACTGCTGTCAAATGGGTTTTCACCAGTTATTTGTCGAATGCTAAAGAGGTCTTATCAGAAAATTCTGAGCATTGTGAGAAAATCTCATTGTCGTAAGAAGAAAAATATAAAGTGCTGATTTTTATATCAACAGTCTATGGTTTTAATAGCAAGTATAAAATATAAAATTGTGTTTCAACTGAATCTTTTTATTAATTTAGAATAAGGAATTGCAACACAGTCTTAGCTTTTGATTAAAACATTTGTTTTTCTATTGCAGATTGCTACAGAAGCAATAGAAAATATTAGAACTGTTGTTAGCTTGACCCGAGAAAGAAAATTTGAGTCGATGTATGGAGAACATTTGATTGTACCATACAGGTATCATAAAAATAGCTAAGCAAAAAAAAAAATCTGTAATAAATTGCAAACATTTACTTCAACAAAAATAGATTTTTTTGTAGTGTGTATGATTTAATGTATAATTTAATTATCTCAGAATTAATTTTAGTATTTTGCATATTTTTATTGACAAATGCAACCATCACCAGTCAACAATTTTAAAATTTTGATTTAATTAATTTTTTGTTATAATATTAGTATCTTCTATTACAATGTCACTTGGTTTGGAAAAATGTTGGTTTTAAGTCAGCTTTCGAAGTGGTCTAATCTAAATTTCCACCTGAATTGTTTTGGATATTTAATTAAAACCTTTTTAATGTGAATTGAATATTACATTAAGCTGTTTTTTAAAGTGTTAGTAAGACTGAAAGCATTTGAAGAATTACTTACTGGTTTGGGGCTGAAAATAAAGTAATATAAGTCTGTCTGGACTAAATCGAAATTTAAAAGTCTTAAAGTAAAGAACCAAAAAGATTCTGCCAATTAAAGTTTTATTTGTTCCAGAGTGGAATGGTTCATTTTCAGACATCCATGAGAAAAGTAAAGGAAATGAAAGTATATGTACGCAGATATAATGGGAAAGAAGCAGGGGTGCCACTAACACATCTACCATAATAATTGAGTGGTTAGAGCACAGTGCAGGACATAAAAGATATTACTTAGCTTTTTTCTCAGGCTGCTAGGTTTTGTGTTCATATCTCACAATTTGCAGAACAATTCCTAACCATTCTCAGGGTTGATATTGATGTTATTGCTCCAAGACTTTCATCTTTCTGTTGTTCTAGTATAAATAAGAACCTATTGCCCCATGAGTGAGAAGTGTTTTTAGTTAATGTTTCAGTGTATGCACACTTTCCATTCATAACAGTATCAATTGAAGTCAGTTGTTGTTTGCATACTAGGACTTCAGTATGATTGCATACTTTGATGAAAATATGCATTCTTTCTGTACAGAAATTCTGTGAAGAAGGCACATATATTTGGCTTTTGTTTTGCCCTTTCACAAGCAATGATGTTCTTTACCTATGCCGGCTGTTTCCGGTTCGGTGCCTATCTAGTGGTGAATGGACACATGGAGTATAAAAGTGTATTTTTGTAAGTATCTCTTTTGCAACCTTTTTTCTGTTTGTCCAGAAAAATAATTTATAATTTAAGAGGTAATAGCTCAATACAGGGCTATGGAAACAAGTATGAAAGACTGAGATCCTACCAGTGTGGATCAGTATTCAGTGACCTGAATACCCAAGAAGGTCAAACAGACCGATTTTTTGTTGTCAGCCTCATTAAAGATAGTTAACACAGCTGATTTTGACCAGAAGATGTTGGAAGGTATCTGCATCCCATCTGCTAGCTGAACATCTCTAGCCAGCTGACTGAATTTCCAGGTAGATTTGAAACGAGAGGGTTTGAGGAAAAACTGTGAGCCCTTTCAGGCTGTTCAAATGCAGAATAAAACAGATCACTTTATGTAGCTCTGAAGAGAAAAGACAAAATTAATAAAAATGAATCTATTTTACTTTGCCTTAAAACAGGCTAAGAGGTATCATATGTCAAATACCATTTCTTGGTGATGATTTTGTTTCTGTGGTGTGTGGCAGTAAGTAATAGCTGAAGACAACAAGTTCTTGAACTATTCTAATGTAGCCTGTAAAATTACATAACATTCCATAAAATGACATAAAAATCACCATGAACCAATAACAGCATAGTTTTCAACCTTTATTGGTATTGTAAACCCTGCAGTTTTTTTCCAGAAGAGATGTGGCAGAAAATTAAATCTTTATTGTCCTTGTTACAGGCTTGATTTCTTATTTTCATTGGTGCCTTAAAAATTGATCACTAATTCCCAAAGTTCATTGAACCATAGAGAGGAAACCACAGTGATGATAGAACAGGATTAGAGTAACAATTTTGCCACACATTGACCCCTTTCCTCATAGCCCCAGCTGAGACTCAATATACTAACCAGAATTAATAACTGAAGAAATTACTGCTAATAAGTAATGGAAACATTGAATTTGGAATGCAGGCATGTTTATCTCATGTCATTAAAAGAGGGTAAAAAGAAATTTCTGGAGCTAAATTAATAATGAAAGCAATAATAGTTGATTACTACTTTATTTGTACTAAATTTAGCCCTCTTTTTCTCTGAGTAAAAGAAAAAGTTGGCTGCAGCCACATTTCCACTGTCATTTTCTTCATTGTCTGCTGATTTTTTCCCTGATTTCTTTTATAGAGTGTTTTCAGCTGTTGTATTTGGTGCAATGGCATTAGGACAAACCAGTTCTTTTGCTCCAGACTATGCCAAAGCCAAGGTATCGGCAGCCCACTTGTTTCTGCTGTTTGAAAGAGTGCCCTCAATAGATAGTTACAGTGAGGAAGGAGACAAGCCTGTAAGTAAGCCATGTGTGATGGGTGATATTGTTTATTGGTAATATGGACAGCACCCTCCTCACTTTCTTCAAACTGATTCCTCCTCTCCTTCTGATTACATCCTTATCACAATGCATTCTCGACACTGTCTGAACACAACATGGACTAAGTTCTCTATTGTGAGTCCAGCTTTTGCACATAGATCTAAAACAGTGTTTGTTTTGAAAATCTCTACTGATTTCTGGGGGGGGTGGAGATACTTCTGCAATTCTGTTTTAATCATCTGTGAAATTGTCTTAAAGATGTACCAGTAATACTATTTTAATTACAGGAAACATTTGAGGGAAACATAACAATCAAAGATGTGGCATTTAACTACCCAAACCGACCAGAGGTCAAAATCCTTCAAGGTTTGAATCTAAAAGTAGAAAAGGGACAAACTCTGGCTCTTGTTGGTAGCAGTGGCTGTGGAAAGAGCACCGTTGTTCAGCTGCTCGAGAGATTTTATGACCCACTTGATGGAGAAATGGTAAGTATTTTTGCAAGAACATGTCAACAGGTTAAGTGAGGGTGTTCTTAATTGATTAGATGTGATGTGATAAGTACAATAGATATTTCTAGTTTTATTTTTTAATATTTTTGATGTTAACGACCAGCAGTGACTCATTGGGTCTCCTTAATAAAATGAGATGTATGTAAGTCCCAGTCTCCCACATTACAAGGAATTAACGAAGATCTGTGTGATGAAAATATGCCTGATCCACAGTCTAATGATGGCTTTGAATTCAGGGCAAATTTTCTGAGGTTTTTATAATAACAACAGTTTAAAAGCTGATAAATATATGTATCTACTTCTGTATAATCTAGTAATAGAAGTTGCCATCTATGTTCTTTTGAAAAAACCCAGTGAACATTGACCAAAGTAACGTTTTTCATAACTTTTACTTGTTAGAAACATCTTTATGAGTATGCCTGCTTATCGAGTAATAGATTGTAAATACTTTCAGTAATTTTGGTTTAAAATATATGTAGGGTTTCCTATACAACTTATTCAGCAACTTCAAATTTTTTTTCACATAATGGTACATTAATTGCTTCTGCTCTTTGATGTAAATGTGCTCAGAGGTTTTGTCTGGAAAAGAACACACATTTTGGCCTGAATGAGGTGAGAATAAGAAGGATTTTAGAACTTATCTCTGCAGAGATACTCAAATAAGGCCTAGATGCAATGGAAAAGATTTTTTTGAAGTTAAAAGTGCCCAAAAAGGTCCAGTGTAGCAAAACTAGGTGTGGAAAGAAACAGCATAGGTGCCATAAAAGTGTGTTTAACAAAGTGCAACTTCCTTACCAATGTTTTTGACCTTGTGTCCATAAATAACCAACAACAGTTTACTGAAGGGTAAAGCACAGAACTGTAGCATAGAAACCACGAAAGTGTTGGACTGATTCTCACGCTGAGTTGCTCTGTGAACTGAGTGAAGGGGGTTTAGCTTGAAGCAGTAACTGTTGAAACAGCTGTTCACAAAAGGTCCATCACTTCAGTGGATTTCGAATCAGGTCCATTATAACACCGTTTCCTTTGAAGAAAAAGTTATATTGGCTGAAAATCGACTGTTCTAGCACAAACTGTGTCGTTAGTAGATTAATCTCCTCCAATAGCCATGCTATGAAGGGGGCAGTTCTTCAACTAGAGAGCTGATCATATCACCCAACACAGAGCCTGAGCACTGCACTTGGGTCACTCTAGTGGAGATGTAACAGCCCTTTCAATGTCCTGGTATATTTGTGTCCAAGTTACGGTGACTTGTGTAAGTATGAAACTGATACATAAAAGAAATAATTAAAAATTCTGTTTTCATTTATCTATTGATAGCAGTTCAGCAGGCAAATTTAGCAGAAGTACGAGAGAGTAGCCAATAAAGAAAACTGGCTGCAAATGACATCTTAAGAAACGCAGAAGTAAATTTCTTCTTTGTAGATGCAAAATAGAGGAAAATTTTCCTGCTGAAGAAACAATTGAAAGAACTTTACCCAAAGTTCTTTGGAGTTGCCTCAGCATATCCCATCTTCCGCTGTCTTCAAAATCCTAATTAAATACTGAAGTAAAGAAAAGGACTGAGGCAGCATAAGGGACTGTTCTCACTTTTATGAATTAGAAAATTTTGGAACATAGATGAGAAGGAGGGGAAGGGATTATGTGGGCTTGCAATTGGTAAGAACGAGCTAAGGAAAGAGCTGCAATTGCACAGCTTCTGTGTATGAATTTACATTAAGTCTCAAATTCATATATATAGCCATGTGACTAAAATTGAAAATGTTTGCTTTCTCAGCTTTTTGATGGCAAAAATGCAAAGGCATTGAATATCCAGTGGCTGAGAGCTCAGATTGGTATCGTCTCACAAGAACCAATCCTGTTTGACTTCACCATTGCTGAAAACATCGCCTATGGAGACAACAGTCGGCAGGTGTCCTTTGAGGAAATTGTTAATGCAGCAAAAGAAGCCAATATTCATTCCTTCATTGACTCACTGCCAGATGTAAGTTACTCCCTTTCTCTTCATCTCAGAACTGGACGTGACCAAAGGTGGTAGGGTGTGTCTGCTTATCATTACCTGGGGTACAATAATTCTCTGAGATGAAAATAGATCTGAAACTATTTTTAAAATATTTTCCTTACATAATTGTGTTTGCCATACTTATTTTCACTCTGGGAGATTCCATTATCAGGTGGAGAGTGGAACATTTAAGATCTGAGGGAGGAAAACAAACAATTATAATTAACTGAGAGCTGGTAGTAAGGGGTGGGGTTTTTAAAGTAGAACATTTCTTTTTAAGCTCCTGTCTGTCTCAAGCATATGTAAAAGATTCTGCTAGACTGATGAGTTTACACTTTTCTTCCAGTTATACCTAGTCAGAATTTAAATTTCTAGTATTCCTATGGTCTGAAAATTACTAAGAATTTTTTTAACCTAAATATATATATATATATATGACGAACATATAATAATGTCAGACTGAGCATCTTGGGTCAGGCGAAGGGTCTGCCATGCACAAAATCTTGTCCCATGCAGTGACCAGGAATTTGTAATTACCAGTATTCAGAAAGGCTAAAAATTTAATCACATTTCCCCTAAATTCTCATCTCACTTTGCATGATTTGTCAGAGTTTGAACCCCAGTATTGTCACAGACTTTCACTGACCTTTGGTATTGTGTCTTCTGATTGAGAATAACATTGCTATTTCAACCTTAGAGGGGGTTATTGCTTTGAATTTATTAAATGTTTAATGTTATAAAGAAGTCTACTAGTAAAAGATCTATAGATCTAAAGATCTATCTGTGGCAGGTAGAAATTCTGGCCAGTTGTTTTCAGAGAGCTACTGGCATGGAATATACGGATTATGGGTGGCTGGTGTCAGAGGTGATGCGCTTCAATATATGTCAGAACTGATTTTCATTCATAGCCTGAACTTCATATTTTGTTTCCAGAAATACAACACCCGCGTAGGAGACAAGGGAACGCAGCTTTCTGGTGGCCAGAAACAACGTATTGCTATTGCCCGAGCTCTTGTCCGTCAGCCCCAAATTCTGCTACTGGATGAAGCTACTTCTGCCTTAGACACAGAAAGTGAAAAGGTAACTTAAATCTGGGCCAGGAATCTGGAATCTAGGTTTGGGGTTTTTTTTGGTATTACGATTACTGTTCTTACTCCCACAGTTTAAATCCAAAAGCTGGAAAAACGGTATCTTATGGAAATTACATATTTAGGCTAATAATAGACAAATATAAATGTCTTACCCCTCCTTGGGGGAAAAAAAAAGTATTTTTTACATCTGTATGGCAGTAGGCAGATTAAAGTTGCTAGAAGAATGCATTCCTTAGCCTAGAAGTGTTCAGGCTTCAGCTGAGAAAGTGCTATCAACATTGAATCAGGACACACAAATTGCAGAAGCCAAAAAGATTGAGGATGCTGCCAGAGAACTTCTTTTTTTCTGTGAAACTGTGAAATCTGGCTTTCATAAGTTTTCTTCCTTCTCCCATTGCTCTCTGGTCCTTGCTACATGTTCATGGCTAAAACGAAAAGTTCAAGTGAAAATTGCTAAAACATTTACTTCTTTTTTAAACTCAAAGCTGTAATCGTGGTACAACAGAAGTACAATCTAGCTGTAGAAAATTAACAGGGAGTCAACAAAAATACTTGCTATTAATGAGACAAATAGCATATATTATAATCTGGAAAGTTAAAATCTTTCTACTAAATTTTGATCAATCGTAGGCATGAAAAAATGAGGTTTAAGGGGAAAATGCCATTAAATAATCCCATGGTTTACCATTTTCTTGGTTATGTGCTGGTTAGGTATTGAAATTTAATCTCTTATTTTATTCTGCATAAGGAATAAATAAGGAACAAATACAAGAAATCAGAGATTCTTTTTAGTATTTTTCTGCCAGAGGTAGCTTTAAGAAAAATGTGATTCATGAGACTCCCTCTGAAATCTTGAGAACTAGTGTGATAGCAGTTGACCCAAGAATATTGACTTAACTTCCATATAGAATTAATCAAGTCATGAAAGGAAGCTGTGGAAGTCCCCAATTAAACCTCCTCTTCACACAAAGGCCGATACTGAACTCAAATTTAGATTGCTTTGTGCTGTGTCTGGTAGGGTACTTGAAAATCTCGAGGAGATTCAGTAGAGATGTTTTTGTCCCTGTTTCAATGCTTAATTAACCTTGCAGTGAATCCTTTTTTAATATCCAGTCAGGACATCTCCTGTTACAATTTAAGACCATTTTCTCTTGTTTTTCTGCCATGCATCTCAGTAATGAGCCTGGTTCCTTCTAATTCTCTTAACTATCACAGCACTATCCACTCTAACAGTTTAGCCAACATAGGCTAATTCTAAATCAAGAAGTTTGAGCAACAGATATTCCCTTTCCCTCACTGTCATATTACAGTTTACAGATGGCAACTGAGGTATATCTCACAAGAGCTGCCCGAATAGTTCACCTTTTGGTTTGTTCACTGTGCAGATTGTCCAGGAAGCGCTGGATAAAGCTCGAGAAGGTCGCACATGCATCGTGATAGCTCACCGCCTCTCCACCATCCAAAACGCTGACAAGATCGCCGTGGTCCAGAACGGCAAGGTCGTGGAGCAGGGCACCCATCAGCAGCTTCTGGCTGAAAAAGGCATCTACTATTCCCTGGTCAATGTTCAAAGCGGGTAATGCAACATCTCAAAGGCACTACGTATCTCTGAATTGTCACTGTAGCTACTTTTATCATTGTAACTATTTCAATATCAACAGTCAGTCTTGATACTTTTGGTTTTCTTACTTCCTTTCATAAGTCATACAAACCCACGAAATACTAAGTAAATGTGTACCAGTTTCTCACTACTAGTTTTCATTATTCAAACCTCTTTTCTGTGTGGCAAAAGCAGATGCCAATTGCACTCATGAAAGTAGAAGCATGATAAGCCAAATGTAATTAATATTAACTTGCTTTGAACTCTTTCAAAAATCACACTAATCCGGTGTATCTGGCAAGCAATTTGGAAATATTTTCATGCTCAGTAAAAATAGTTTTGCTCTTGTCAGAAATAAACCTCAAGCCTTATCCTCACTGTGCCTGTGTAAGACACAGTCAGTCCTGGCCTATTAGGCTTGTTACCAATTGTTATGACTCGCAGGTCAGCTGAAGCTTGATGCCAGAAGTCTTATTATGATGTGGAGTTTTAGCCTGGGATGTCAGTAAAGGCCTTGGAAATATGGGCACAGGCTGAAAACAAAGGTCCCAGAACTGTAAGGACCTTACTGATGGTTACTGATCATTGAAGAGTTGCAACCTTAAGAAATGGAAAAAGACTGCTTGAAATGAAACAGAAATGAAACAGCAGATAAGAAAAAAAACCCAAGACCACAACTGATGGGCAAGACAAGGCACCTGCTGCAGCCTGGGAAAATACTACCTGCAAGTCTCTCAACATCCTAGGAGTCAGAGGTCAAGGACTAAGAACTCTCTAAAGACTGCAATATTTTATACAAGGTGAAAATCCTGGATTCGGACTTGGAGGAGGGGGAGGGAAGGCATCCTTTTCAGTGTTAACGTCCTTGGTGGAAGAGCTCCTGAACCCGATCACTGCTGTGACTGAGACTCTCAAGGACAGTAACCATCGGTGCTGAATTCTTGGCATCCGCTCTGGGATATTGTATATTATTTGCTAATATAGGATGGCTGTTAAGGGCTAACTGCTTTGAATATGGAGTAATATTGATTAATAATTATTAATAACTAAACATTAGAAATGTATTTTGTTAGTGAATATTTATGCAGTAAAGTTTTGGTTTTAAAAGTTTAAAACTGTCCTGATTAATCAATCGTCCACACTCCCGTCATAGCAATTTCCGATTTCCTGGGATTTATACATGTGGTCTGTCTTACCTACACCCAGATATTGATACACAGAGAGCCAGTCTGTAGGCAGATAGGCTCAACCATCAGTCAGGATCTACCATGCACTAATAACACTCCACAGAATGTTGATTGATGCAGTCTCATTGTGTTTCTCTTGAATACCTATTTTATTTTGTTTCTGTCTTAGATGGAAAACCAATTTGACTGGCAAATTTTTTTGTTTCCTATTTATGCATTGCTTGATACAATAAGGTTCTTATCCATCAATAAGGATATTACTCTGCATAATAATATAAATAAGGTATACATGCAACTGTAAGAATTAAATAGATACTCTTCAACATTATAGTCTGAAGATTTAAGTAAGAACATACTTAAAATGATTTCTTTTTAAATTCTGGATGTTAGTATTTTGGTTTTAAACTAGAATTTTTAATTGTTGATGATACTGTTTCTAATTATTGGATTAGTAATGATTGGATTATTTCCCCAACTCATTTCAAAGATGCTTGATTTACCAGACTAATTTAGCTCTTCATGAAAATCAACACAGCACTGTAAATATTTTACCACAAACATCTGAAAACCAATTTTCAAAATGTTGGCCATATACTTTAAAACATATATTTCAGAAATTCATGTCAAATGTAGAAACTTTCCAAAACAATCTATTTTTCCCCATTCTTTTCTTCTACATTTTTAAAGAAGTATTTGCTGAGACTTATGCAAAAGTTTGTATAATAATTCCAAATCCACTATAAATGCATGAAGAGCTATGCTGCTGCTCACAATTACATCCTGTTCAGAATTTTTTTCAGAAGACCACAACAGCCATATTACTACAATTGAGCTACCATTCAATACCTCATCGTGTAATTTATAGGCACAAAGCCAAAAGGACAGACAAAGACACCTCCAAAAATGTGTTCTTCATCATATTCTGTTCATACACCTTTAAATTGCAATGCTTTACCCAAAGGAAGGGTTGACTGAACTAGGACAATTCTGCTTTAAGGAACATTATTCTACCACTTCTTTCCAAGGGGTGTAAGAGGTCTTGCTCCTTAGCTCTGACCATTCTGGTTCCCCTTGATGTCACCAGACACCAGTCTGAGCTCTAAGTCCTCCTTGTTGGAGTAGTCAGCTCTTGTCTTTGCCCTTAAGCACCCTAAACACAGGATGATATGTATATGTTGTTATTCTGAAGTAATAGGCCTTTTTCCCTCTGCGTTGTTCCTTTGAGAGCCTGCAGCAGTTTCAAGCAGAACTCGCTGTTTTGAGGGGAGGTAATTTAATACTTTCCCACACATTTCCTGTGCCTCTAGACCCATCATCTTTGGAACAAGTCTTTAGAGAGATGACAGCATTGATACCACCTTGGCAATCCTAACCACTCACTTTGCAAGCAAATGCCACTGACTGTGGGGAAACAGAAAGCAAGGAGTTAAGTTTGACAGTCTGATAGCCCTCCTGCTGAAATGACTAATCCAAATAGAGTTCTCAGAAGAATAAGAGGATTTAGGTCTAGAAAGTAATTCTTAGTGCAGATTCTTATCTGGGTCTTAAATACCACAGTGTCCTATTGCCCAGCTTTCTCCAGCATATTTACTGCTGCAAGGATAATTTGCTGTTCCTTATGCAACAAGTTTCTCACTACTAAACCCTTCTATAATTTCTGACATAGAATGAGAGTATGAGTAAACTCCATCATTCTCCCTCGCCTCAAGAGTTTGTGAAGGAGTATTTCTCACCAGTACCATAGACCATGTACCAAAGGAAGACCATACATCAGTTCTGGATCTCCACTAGTCTCTTCTTCAGACATTCCTTCAAAGTTCTTCCTGAACTATCCCACAGGTTGGGAGAAGTTCAACAGTCTTCCTCCCTAACACTGACACCCCATCAATTGAGCTTTAGTGGAACCAGTTCTCCTTTCTTATGAGTAAATCCTTTGAATCTGTTGTCTCTTTCTTGTTGCTATACTAGTCTATAAAAACAAGCTTCCTGGCAGCATTAATTTCTATAAGACACTCAAGATCTCCTTTAAATATTTGTTAATGAGTCATCCTTGTAATCATTCCCAGCAGAAATAGACATAATCTCTTCCTCAAGGTATATAGTCTATACCTTTAGAACTCTTCCTCCTACTCCTCTCCCTCAAAATCCAGTCTAACTTGTATATTTGGTCTTTGAAAGGAAAGAAGACGACTTGGAGGAAAGAAGAAACTTGATACACTGCTTGTGAATACAGGGCAAAAACATTCAATTAGCAATGCTTGCGCAGAAAAAGCTACATTGTGAATGTATCTATGGACAGTCTAAATAATTGTTATTGACAAGTACTCATCTTCTAGACAAATTGTCTAGAACAATGTAGTTTAATCATAAATTCATTCTGTATTTCCAAGAGAGGATGGTATCATTATTCTAGTTATTTGAATCCAGTAAATTGAAAGCAGAAAGCAAGAACCAGGACCAGTAGCAACTTCAAATTCTTTGCTGTGGATTTCATGGACTGTAGAGCTATCAAAAATAGAGAACAGGAAGGAAAAGAGCAGAACACACAAGGACAACTATCTTTAGCAGTCCCTGTTATTGAAAGGTGAGTACATTTTGTTTTGTCTTTGCGTGCTTATTCCTGTACACATTTCATTCTGGGTGTACTCCATTAAAGAGGGAGATCAGTACCATAACACTGTTGCTGTAGAGATCTAGGACAGGACTGCACATAACTCACAGTGAGCATTCAAACCTCAGTCATTTCTCTAAGCAAGTCTGTCTTCTACAGGGTTAACAAAGGTCTGGCCAGTGAAGACTGGGGCACAGTTCATCCTGTTCTGGAGTTGCTGTCACTAGCAGGTCAGATTAGCAACAACCTTAGTTATCTTTACATAAGAGGGTGCAAGCATGAGTATCATAAATACCTACATTGTTAAGGCCTTGGTGTAGAGTAAATGAATCACACCTTGAATGAGGGCTCTACTAAAATAAGTATCTTGGATCCTGCATAACATAATGTTTTATAAAAGTAGATCCATAAAAAACTGGCTGCAGCCTTACATTCACCAAGCCAGAGAAATTTTTTTATGGAAATACTAGAAATTGTATGGGGCTGTTTTAAAATGTCTCGACATTTAAAGTCGTTGATGTTTCAGATAACTTAAATGTAAATATTGTGTCTACATATGTAATTTCTGAGTAGAAATGGTATTATTCATTTTCTTAGTAAAGGAGACAAATATGTTAGGAATTTTTTTTGAACACAGCAAATAATTGTTCTAAGATAAAAAAGCGTGATCCTTACATCATCTAACAAACAGGAATAGTTTTATTTCCATGTTAGTTCTGATTTGGTTCTCAAATCACGGATGAAAAAGGGACAGGTGAATAACTTGATTAATCCAAGAAAAAATGTCAGTCCATCATATACAAGATGTTACAACAAAGCAATGTTGAGGGAGAAGGAATGCATATCTATATGAAACAGGAACTGTGGCTTCCCACTTACATTTCAAATGTCCATAATTAGGACAGCTTTCATTACAGCAATATATAAAAAAGCCAGGGCAGAACTTAGAAAGAATGAAGCTACTATAGAATCATAGAATGACTTGGGTTGGAGGGGACCTTAAAGAACAGCTAGTTCCAACCCTTCTGTTGTGGGCAGGGACACTTTCCACTAGACCAGATTGTTCAGAGCCCCATCCAACCTGGCCTTGAACACTTCCAGGGATGGGACTTCCCACCAACTTTTTTGGGTAACCTGTTCCAGTGCCCCACCAGGATCAGAGTAAGGAATTTGTTCCTGGTACCTATTCTAAGCCTGCTCTCTTTCAGTTTGAAGCCGTTTCCCCTTGTCCTGTCACTACAAGCCTTTGTAAGTGGTGTAGGTGCACAGTGACCAGCATTATCTACTCTCTTTACTGCTGGGGCTATGAAAATCTGTTTGGTCAACACTGGCACCATACTTTTTTCTTTCTAGGCACTCTTGTCTTTCCCCAAGATTAACTTCTTACCTTCCCTTTTACATACATGACATTTTGTACAGCTTTCATTTTGGATTAATCAATGTGCTTGCTTCTAGAAACTCTTCGGTCATTCTTTGATATGCATATATTTAGTAGTGTTGTAAAGCAATACATCATTTCCATGTTGTTCAACAAACAAAAAACCCCCAAATTTTTGCACACATTCCAAGGATGGGTAGGAAAAGGCACTATGGAATTATGACACATTTCTCATCCATAAGATGAATTCCTAATCTAAATTAAGTTTTCCCAGGATTTTCTTTTGGGTAGCTCTACAGAAGATTTTTCAACATGTATCTGTCTATTCTTCACTGTAAAAGAAGATGAGTTATTAAAGATCAGAGTTATTTACGTATCTGCTGAATCAAAAACAGCTTAGACACTGCTCCTCATGCATATTAGAGTTGTGAATTACAGTTCAGGATGCTAATATTTCCCTGTTCAGCTTGTTAATGGTACATTCAATGAAGCATACAGCAATCTAGTTTTGCAGATGTTTATAATTTCATTTCCTGCAATTTCCTGAGGAGCTTGATAAATAATCAGAAGCTTGGTTGCTCACTTGGCACTCGTGTGTAGACATTTCAAATCTTTCCTCTGAAGATATGATTATTCCTCCTAGCTCATGTTTTCCCACTATTACCTATGAGACTTTACCTGTAGAAAAAATATCTGTGATTTCCATCTAAGGATATTTCATTGAAAAAGAATTTCTAAAATTTCAAAATATCTTTCAAAATTTCTTTATAAGTACTCATGAAAAATTGAAATGCTCAAAGTAATTTCTGTGTTTGATCTTTAACACCAGTTTCCTTTGAGTTCATGATGAAAGGTATGTATTTTCTTCTTTATTATTCTATTCTGTATTTCAACAGTTTTTCTTCCTGTGGCCGTGTCTTTAATTTGCCACATGATGGCCTCATTTGTTCAGAAAATGGCTACACTGATCTGCATTGTCTTTTTTTTCTATTTGCTTCTTCATGTCTGTCTTGTTCAACACAATATGTGCAGTATTCTTCTAACCTAAACAGCAATATTCTCTTCCCTGCCTAAGGGATTAGCACATCAGTTTCCAGTCCTGACAGCATTGCTGCCATGTCTTCTAAAGTCAGAATTCCTAAGACCTATGATGCCTTGTAGTGGCCACCTAAAACACAGAGACTAGGCAAAAATAAGAGAATAAAAGGAGGTATTTATTTGAAGGGCCTTCAAAGGTACACCCTGGGCAGTCCAAAGGCTACACCCAAGATGGGCTCTGGGTCACGGGTTCTTCACACTTTTATAAGTTTGGTTCATTTGCATATCAGGGTTAATTCTCCAATTCTAACCTCAGTTCATGATGGAATTACCCCAGGTTTGTCCCCCCACCCTCAAGGCTTTAGTTTGCACATTTTGGGGCCTGGTGTCCTTGAAGAGCAAACCTAGAGAGGGTTTGTTATGTCTGACCAGCATGAGAGAACAGCAGCTCACAGGCCACAAGAAACTTCAGAGTTACACACTAGGCAGTACAGGATTTGAAAAATATAGAAGTTAAGACCTAAGGCATCATTCCCCCTCTTCAGAGACTTTACAAGGCCTCTACCTTGTCGAGACTCTTATTCTAAATATCTACTCTAACAGCAGTATACATCTGACAACAATATATATAAACAAGAATTATAATTACAACTACTATGAACAATTCTTTAATCCAGGGCCAGTTTGGTAACCATGAAGTCAGGGTGTGGAAGATATAATCAGAGCTCAGTGTGTTATCTTTGAATGCTATCTAATGTAAGATCTGAGTTGGTTCTCAAATTGTAGACAAATTTTGCTGACCTTTTAGACTAAGGCAGCAGACACTAACTGCTCTTCCCAGCTTCTACTTCGTCAAGCAGACCTGCTGGAGGCAATTCATGATGCTGGATAATGTTTATCTCTGCATTCAAATCAAAGGCCTTTCATTTATTTCTTCCTAATTTAATCCAATTTGTCACAAAATCTATTAAGATAAAGGAGAAGGATAAAGAAGAATCTTCCCCTGTATTAAAAATAAATCCAAGTATTACAAAAGCAAAGAGGTTTTCATTTAGTCTGGGTAATCTGATTCCAGACACAGAGTTTGATTTTCCATTTTTCTGAGCGACTTGCTCTGATGCCTTAAGTGGCCACATAAAACACAGAGACTACACAAGAATTAAAAGAATAAAAGAAGGTATTTATTTGAAGGGCCTACAAAGGCACACCCTGGGCAATCAAAGGCTACACCCAAGATGGACCCTGGGTCACGGGTTCTTCACACTTTTATAAGTTTGGTTCATTTGCATATCAGGGTTCATTCTCCAATTCTAACCTCAGCTCATGATGGAATTACCCCAAGTTTTCTCCCCTTTAGAGGCTTTTAATTGACACATTTTGGGGCCTGGTGTCCTTGGAGTGGAAGCCTGCAGAGGTTTGTTATGTCTGACCAGCATGAGAGAACAGCAGCTCACAGGCCACAAGAAACTTCAGAGTTACACACCAGGCAGGACGGGATTTGAAAAGTATGAAAGTTAAAACCTAAGGCA